>JAWPHD010004968.1:0-174041 GCA_037043455.1 Cyrtodaria siliqua
GAAAGGTGTTCATGTCGCATGTTTCTAAATTAAAACATGATCTAGGACCTCATTTGATAGATAAAACACTTTCTGTTGGTCAATAGTTTAATAATTTGAAAGTTCTGTCTAAGGCAAATATGTCGTCTTCCGGTGCTTTGTTACAGGATTTATGACAAATGACTATTGTCTGTACAACAAAAGACCGTTGTCGTAACGTCATTTGTGATCGCTATTAAAATCGGTCTCTTTCGCGCGAATTTGTTTACTTTGCGAGAGTTGTTAAACTGGCAGATTGTTTTCAATACACCAATGAAAATGTATTTGGAAATGTAAATAAAGTTTGAAATTATTGGGTTAAAACTGAATTACAGATTGACAAAGCTATATATAAATCAATTTCATATACAATAAAACATCAGCGTGTGCTAGGATATAGTTACCAAATAAGGTGAGTCTTTATTGATAATCTTGAAACTTTACAACTAAATTAATTGATGGAGCATTATTAACAACTTTTAAAATAGCTATATTCTTTAAACTTTCAATCTTAACTACTTGTTGTTCACAAGAAAAATACACAAGAGAAATATATTTTTTCTCCGCATGACACCGTACATTTTCGAATGATAGCATATAACGGTTAAACTCATACCAGTCCATGAGTTTGACCTATCTAGTCCAGTATTATTTTGACCTATCTAGTCCAGTATAACCCATTTCAACCTTGCATTATGGTATGTACATGATTATTATTTTCTGATTCCTGTTATTAAACATCCATCAGGTGCCACGTTATCACCATTTGGCATTTTGTTCTATTCATAGAGTTTCAAAATGGCCGTCAAAGGCATGTTTAAATATGGTTTAAAAATACAACGCACGCAAATGCAAATGTTGAAATATGAAATTTTAGAATACTTTTTAGCTAGCAAATACATTTTTAGAGACTTTAAGCTTTTTATTTCTTGTGGAATGATCGAACATATATATATATATATATATATATATATATATATAGCATGACTTGATTCAAGTTTAGGAAGCCGTTAGCTAGCGTATGTTTAGTGCTGTGTGGCGGCCGTAAAAAGTTGACCCGAATACAAATCAGTAGTTTATTACTTACTGGTCCTTTGGGATCTTTGTGGCTTTAAAGTAAAATCTCTTAAGCCGGTGCTAGCGGCATGAGAGGTGATGCACTTAACATTACCCTCATGAACAGACTCAATAAAACCGAATCTGCTACTTTTTTCTCTTGTTTGTGTTTGTTGCTTTCAAAGATCCACTTTTCAGTATTTATTGACATTCACACTAGCGTTTGTTTAGTGCTGTGTGGAGTCCGTAAAAAGTCGCCCCGACTACAAATCAGTAGTGTTATTACTTACCATCAAGCCCAATCTTTGTGTCTTTAAAGCAGAATCCCGCTTAAGTCAGTGCTAGGAGGCACGAGCAAGTCTGCTACTTCTATCTCTTGTTTGGTTTGTTGCTTCCAAGGGATCCACTTTTCAGTATTTATTGACATTCACACTAGCGTTTGTTTAGTGCTTTGTGGTGGCCGTAAAAAAGTGTCCGACTATAAATCAGTATTATTATTACTTACTGGTCTTTCTGGATCATCATGCCCAATCTTTGCGTCTTTAAAGTAGAATCTCGCTGAAGTCGGTGCTAGTGGGCGTCAGGTGTGTTACACCTTATATGTACAGACTCAGTAAAACCGATTCAACTACTTTTCTCTTATGCTTGTGTATGTTGCTTCCAAGGGATCACCTTTTCCGTATTTATTGACATTCACACTAGCATTTGCTTAGTGCTGTGCGGCGGCTGTAAAATGTCGCCCCGACGAGAGATCAGTAGTGTTATTACCTACTGGTCCTTTGGTCCATTGTGTGTGGCTTTAAAGCAGAATATCGCTTAAGCTGGTGCTAGTGGGCGTGAGAGGTGTTGCACCTTGTTGACCTCTCATGAACAGACTCAATAAAATCGAGTCTGCTACTTTTCTTTCATTTTTGTGTTTGTTGCTTCCAAGTGATCCCTTTTTCAATTATTTGTACCCTTTATGGTTTGTTCTCTTGTTACTCTGGCTTTTACCAAGTCATTGAGTACTTGCTGTGTGGCTTTCTAGTGTTTTGTTTTTATATTCATTTATACATGATCATCTATGTGTTATGACCTATCATGAAAAGTCTCGATAAAACAGCTAATTTTCTCTCACTTTTGTGTTTGTTGATCATCTATGTGTTATGACCTATCATGAAAATTCTCGATAAAACAGCTAATTTTCTCTCACTTTTGTGTTTGTTGCTTCCATGGGGGGGGGGGGGGGGGGGGGAGGGGGGGGGGAATAGTCCGGTCAGGTGACTTGCATAATATAGCTAGGGACCAAAACCAAGATTTTAGGACCCAATCTAGACACGCTGGACAAAAGCACCAAACGTTCCTCAAATGTGTGTTTTATATTTCTATGTACTTTTAAAAGGGTCTCCAAAGGTTCGTGAATCCCTAAATGTATTAGGATTATATGCACACCGAATTACCGCACCGCGGAAGAAGTCCTGAAAAATCAGGAGGGCACCTGCCGAATATCAGTGATGAATTTGAAAAATTCGAAATGACGTCAGTATGATGAAAAGAGTTGAACGTGTTTGACGTCATTGTTGCAGTTCACGACGTCGTGACGTCGCTATGACCGTCCCCGCTTCAGCATAGTACTCCTTGCACAGATGTGAATATTTTCAACATTATATGTACAATTATCATGATTCTTGGTAATCTGGTGCACAAAAGATGAAACTATATTTCTTGGGGTTTTTAACGTTGTATTCCCAACGACCTTTGAATAAGAGCAAAAGTCTCATACTTTTGGGATGCCCCTCGTACATGTGTGTTCAAGTATGAGGAACAATGATAGTCTCTTATAATTCAAACTTTGAATAATGTTTTTTGTACAGAATGTATCGTATATTAAATATGTTGTACATTGATGAGACACTAATAAAGACGCATATTTACATAACTCCTTAATGTATGACATTGCGGGTAGGATTAATTGTTTCAATAAGTAAACATGTTAATGGTCTAATTGCGCGAGGATGTGTTTATGGTGAACACACTTTCGTGTATTATGTCGGGCGAGTGAAATTAATTATTTTTTTGTTTACAATTGAACGACACATAGTGATTTAATGTAGGATAAATAACTCCCTCAAGCACTTAATTCACAAAATTAAATTAATAAAAACAGTGCATGACAATCTCCCTCACTATACATCATTGTACGACGTCAACCAATTCCCAGGGCGCGCATTTCCAGGTCCAACAATCCGAACAATCCAGCTCGGCCAATCCCGTCATTCTTCGGGATCCTGCCTCGTGAGTATATCGACGCTTCGGTATGTTCAGAAAGTTGACATATTGTTAGCTGGAAGGCAACGGCACAGAAAATAGTGCACTATTGCTAAGCTATTGTTTTGATGTATGATTTACACTTTTCAGTATTTAATGACGTTCACACTAGCGTTTGTTTATTGCTGTGTGGCGGCCGTAAAATGTTGTCCCGAATATAAATCAATAGTGTTATTACTTACTTGGTCCTTTGGGATCATCAAGCCCAATATGTTTGGCTTTAAAGTAGAATATCGCTTAAGCCGGTGCTAGGAGGCGTGAGAGGTGTTGCACTCTACATTACCTCTCATGAACAGGCTCAATAAAAACCGAGTCTGCTACTTTTATGTCTTGTTTGTGTTTGTTGCTACCAAGGAATCCACTTTTTAGTATTTATTGACATTCACACTAGCGTTTGTTTAGTGCTGTGTGACGGCTGTAAAAAGTTGCCCCAACTACAAATCAGTAGTGTTATTACTTACTGTTCCTTTGGAATCATCAAGCCCATGATGTGCGTTTAAAGTAGAATATTCCTAAGCCGGTGATAGGAGGCGTGAGAAGTGTTGCGTTATACATTACCTCTCATGAACAGACTCAATAAAACCGAGTCTGCTACTTTTATCTCTTGTTTGTGTATGTAGCATCCAAGGGATCACCTTTTCAGTATAAACGTATTGCGTTGTACGTTTGTGATTTACAAAACAGATGTAAGGTATCACTGCTTTAATGTAAATTAACTATAGATGGAGCAATCGACTAAATGACATCGCAAAATGTTGGAGATAACTTTGGTTTTGAATGCAAATTCGTTTCGGTGGGAATCTGATGCGCGTCACGCTAGTATGACGTAACCAATATGATTACCTTCGATATACATTCCAGTAATGCTGCGAAGCGGTATACGGGATATTGCGAATATCCAAGGTCACGAGCATTTTATTCAGGTTACATATCGTAGATTATAACAGAACAGAATAGAACAAGAACATGTATAGAAGAAGAAGAAGAAGATTCTTTATTCACCTCGTAATAGGTCTAGTGGGGTCGAGGTCATCCCCACATAAACCTTACAATCATTTTAATATTTTACAATGAGTCGTAATGACCCATGAGCAAAATTTTTAAATAGCAAATTGTATGTTAATATATATTTCAAATGTTCAATGGCGGAAATCAGTGTAACTATACATGTTTTACAATTTTCAACTAACATAATAATAGTCCAGAAAATCACTCAAACATAAACAGTAATTTATCCTATTTAATTTATAGCATTGGACAGGAAAGTATAAATGTAACGTTATATGTATGTCCATATACATATTTAAAACTACAACAATTTTCTAAGTACAACATTATTTCTGAATTCATTGCTAACATTTTAATATCACGATTAGTGTCTGTTTTACACAATTCTGTGGTTTTGTGCATATTACTGTGATTCAGAAAATACGATTTAAAATAGTTGTTTCTAATATCTTGATATAACGTACATTCAAATAATAAATGGAATTCATCTTCAAGTAAGTCACAGGTATTACATCTTCTATTCTCTCTTACAATTTTAGTTGACGATTTAGAGACGATGTGATGAGACTCTTAATTTTGTTAAAGCTATTCTAAATTTTCTTACATTTACAGTGTTTATATAAGGTTGAAATTTGAAATCTGAAAAGGTTCGATAAAAAATTGCTCTGCTCGAGTTATGTAAACGTTCATTCCAGTTTTACATAAACGTAGCATTGAAACGTTGCTTCAACACTTGAAGAAAACAGTTTGTATCACCAACTTCCTGTGCATACCATACATCAATAAACCCAAGTTGAAACAATTCATTTCGTATAAGTGTTGACAAATTTGTTTTATGAGGAAAAACATTTAAACCATTTAACATCATATTATAAACAATAAAATATTATATTAATATAAATATTTTCTGTCATTTGACTGTAAAATCTTTAACCAATATTTGATAGCAATAAAAGTGCGACGTGTCCTGTAGTAAACTCGACCTTATTCCCCATAAATAAAGTCATTTTGAGTTGATCGCTTAACAAAAAGAAGGTATTTGCAAAACTGTAGGTGTACTCTTTCTATCTGATGTGCATGTATGAAACCCCAGACTTCGATTCAATAATGAGTGGAAAGACCAATTGTGTTCGTTTTGTTTATTTAAGGCTTTCCACCTTTCAGTGGAAAAAAACTATTGTTTTCGTTCTGCAACATTTTGACTTTATTCTTCTGACAGCCACTTTTCATTGTAATAAAGGTCGCAGGGTGTCAAAATGGTGCATAGTTGTAGAGTTCCGGCTGGAAGAGTGCCCCGAAACTTTTGGGGGTCATGACCTCATCCAAGATGGCCGCCAGTGACGTCATGATGAAATTCTTGTTATCACTAGATCTCAGACATTTATGGTCGGATTTGAATGAAACTTTCATATATTGTAAAGGTTAGTCTAGTTGTGCAAGAAGATCATGCGGGGTCATGACGTCATAACATGATGGCGTCAGAGACGCCAGAAGCTTTAAAACTGAAAATAATTGTCAAAAATATAATTATTGCATGACCGTTTTGAAACTTTACCACAATCATGTTTTCATCATCTTCTATCGATCGTCTGAAAAACGTGTTGATGACGTCATCAAATATGGCGGCCATATTAGTGTAAGTTTAAACAGGCTAAAACAGAAACGTCTAAGTATATTTCAAAAACCGAAACAGCTAGCGACATCAATGTTCCCATATGTGTGCCACTATGTGACCTTCACCAAGTCTGGGAAAATCAAGTCACCAGGTCAAAGGTCATAGGTAAACGATAGGTGTAAACACCAATAACCGCCTTTATCTCAGTAACGGTTGGAATTGTTATCAAGTACATATGTACCCATTTTCCTGATACGCAGAAATTATAGTGTTCTAATAGAAAATCTCTACTAGTTTAAAGCTTACACTGCAGCTTACACTGCATGATAGTAAAACATCATATTTGAAATATGTTAACAAATGGAATCTTTCTTAAACAATCATACAGACATATTTTACAGAATATCGTAGTCTACATTGCGGTAAAAAAATCGAAGACATACTTATGATTGGTTTTGCTCCAGAATTGCCAATGTTTCAAAACGAACGGACATCCCGTATAGTATTGTATACACTATACGATACGGGTATTTCTTTATAGGTTATGCAACGAAAAATTACCAAAACATTACATTAAAGAACACTCCTTCCCCAGTTCAGCAGCTCATGACGTGGTTCCGCATTAATTCCA
Organism: Cyrtodaria siliqua; assembly: GCA_037043455.1. Lineage (NCBI taxonomy): Eukaryota > Metazoa > Mollusca > Bivalvia > Adapedonta > Hiatellidae > Cyrtodaria > Cyrtodaria siliqua. Next base: position 6,636 of record JAWPHD010004968.1, read on the forward strand.
TTAAGCGAAGGGAAAGCTTATATTAGCAGGATTTTATATCGGTTGTTTCGACAAATAAATACATTTAAAAACATGCGATAACCTAATTAAAGTTACCTATTAAATGTTTTAATTTTACAATATGTAAACTTGTTAAGCCGAAATTACTTCATTCATATTTTATTTCATATCCCACCAACCCCGTTTTCGCTTCTTGGAGAAGGGGTTGGATGACCGTTTTCGCTTCTTGTAGATGGGGTTGCCACGGATGAGGTATGAAAGTTAATACTCGGACCACGTAATAATATTCCCACTACATTTCAGAGCTTATCTAAATAACTATTTCATGCATAATTAAAAAAATAATAACTGCTAATGTATGTAATTAATGTTCCATGTTGAAAAACATATACTTCTGTTTGAATTCTGAAGTTGTTTTATTTAAATCATTATATGTAATGTATTATGTTCAGTTGGATAAAACAGATGAAAGTATTCCCCAACAGACATTCCGAATTGCACAAACAATGGTTTACCATGACCGGATTATTTCTTTTCACGATAAATTGCACGGAATACATAAATACATTCATCACCATTTGGGGTTATTGTTTTTATTGCATGTTCATAGGGTTACATTAAAGCTTTATTGGTATTAAATAAATAGCACACATCCAAATGAACCATTTAGTCTACTTTATTTTTTAATACTTTTGATCTACTTCGGGTTGATGAAGGTGCTCAGCGTAGGACACGCCTCAAATAAATGTAAATTTCTGACAATTTACTATCACTGCAATTTTCTCAATAAACGCAAGAAAAATATCGTTCTAGTTTTTATTACTTAAACATAATGTCATGATATGGGCATCACTTATACACTTATTCCACCCATCATAATATAGTTCTTTCGAAAAATACATACCCTTATAGACCCTATACAGTTCTATCAGCCAATCCGCAGCCCCGAACAAATATAGGGTAAATTTGCCTAAGTGGGCCATACGGGTAAGTGGGCCATTTACCGCATATCGTAAAAATAAAGTCGATAAAAGTTGTTTCCCTTATATCAACTATCGCCATTTGAAATATAAACTTGTGTGTCCTTTGAATGCGGCAAATATTTTAAATTGGATATGAAAGTACAGAACGAAAGATAGAAGAAGAAGAATACAGAGGTATGTTATGTACACATATTTTACAGCTTAGAAGAGTAGAAAACACTACTCGAGTACCGTTTCGAAATTGGCATAACTATTTTAATTCAGAGGAATATTTGTAAGAAAACATACGCCACGGAACAGAAAGAAAACAAACCAGTTTAAAATAAAGTGTGGTATTTTGTAAATATTACATATGAAGTTAATGAAATTTTGTAAATTAAATCACCCTAATGATGAAGCTATACCTTATTTTATGTAAGAAAGTGTCCAAATTGAAATTGTATAATGCCTTTCTAAAACACAAAGTTTTATCGAATTTTATATTTGTTTTGATTTATGTTTGTTTTAGTCTAAATGTGATATGTGTACTACATTACATTTTGTGATAGTCAAGTTGAAATAACAATTATTTATATTCATATTACAAAGTTTTATTTGAACATACAATTTCACTTTCCCAATCATGACGTTTTCAATGACGTCACCTGCAAAAAAAGTAAATAACTCAAATTTAATTTATGACTGTATAAATATTACCTATATATTAATAATGGTACACATCCGTTTACTTAAAGGTTAAATGTTACTGATTAAATATAATAAAATTGTTTTACACATTTTTTAAAGATACACTGTACAGAACGGTTACTATTCAAGTGGCCCAGTTACCCGAATGCATTCAGGTGTACTAGGCATGATTAGATTAAACTGTTAAGTCAGGCTATGCAATGGTCAAGTAAAACAATTAACTCAATGACTTAATCAAAACAAGAGAAAATGAAATTCAAAAGATAAAGTGTGAGTTAATGAAATGTTCATAAATGTTATATGTTTATTGAAATACTTTAAAGTGCTAACATGTAAAGAAATTTAGCTGCAATATACAATTTATCCTTAAATAGAGTATGTTATATATCATACTGAAGGTAGAAATAAAGTTTAGTTCAAAGTTTACATTTGATTTGTTATGTTCTTTTTCAGAGAGTCTTGTCCAAAAAGATCTGTACAAGAACATAGGTTCATAGGTTTCCTTACTAAGCTCGCCAAAGTGCGTGAACACCCATATTAAATGCATTGTGAACAGTTTTAGTTCTGACCCGTAGTAAAACTACATAAATTACATTATTACTCTTAACCTAGTGTATTATCATTCAACAAACTGAAATTATAATTGAAAATTTACTTTAAAATGAATAAAACACACATTGAACAAGATGTTAACTGGGCCATGTCGTATGCCTTATTCTTATTTTTGTTTTCTCAAAAATGCTAAAGATGGCACACTGTCCCTACTGTATATCAATCACGTATAGATAACAATGAAACATGCTGGGTTAAACATTGACTCATTTTCATTTATTTTAAATCTGTAACCTGAAATATGCTTAAGTGGCCCACTTACCCGAATTTCCCCTATATGTATTTGACCTTGTCCATAGTTTTATTTCGATTCAGTATCAGATCAACTGAATTGCACTCATCGTAATCTAAATCATTTAAGTAGCTTGTCAAGTGTTTATCTTTCCATTGTACAGTGCATAAAATATTCCCATTGAAAATTTATTCGAAACTGAGAGCCAGCCATAACTTTGTTTGGCTAGTCACAGTCAGTCGACAACGTCCTACTCTTTTAAAATCAGAAGACTATTTGAAGCACTCAAAACCATGTCCGTACTCTAACAATTATCGATTATTTAGACCCACAACGATTGGCTAGTGTATGGACCTAGACCACCATTATTTTTACATGTCTGTTAATAAATACCTTTGATTGAATTGGATTTTATAGTCGCACCAACAGCTAAGGCCATACGGCGACTTTCCAGCTTCCATTGGTGGAGGAAGACTCCGGGTGCCCCTCCGGGCAATTTTCGTGCACGGGCGGGCACCTGGGTAGAACCACCGACGTTCCGCAAGCCAGCTGGATAGCTTCCTCACATAAAGATTCCTAGGCCCCTGAGGGATCGAACCTACAGCGGTGAGGGGCAAGTGATTTCAAGTCAGAGACGTTAACCACTCGGCCACGGACGCCCCCTTAATAATAAATACCTACAAGAAAATACAATCCTAACTATGCTGGCCATATAACACACACAATGTAGTATCAGTCAGGCCCAGTGCAACACATAAACGGGCCTTAGATGATGGCGTGACCTGCTTTTTTCCAAAATATTTTCCAAACTGAAAGTTACCACCTTCTTTTGAATTCTGAGGCCAAATGACCAAAGTACACTTCAAACTGTGCTTCACAAAAAGTAGTGCAGCATGTCCATCTTGCCTTCAATTTTGATGTGGTTTTCACTAGAAGCAAGTTAAATGTTTCAGAAATAAAGTAAAACATTCGATACATACCAGCCCTGTGTCTTTCACCACTCATATGCTTCACAGTAACTTACTCACTAGTTTACCTAGGATTACTTTTGCGGTCTAGCTCCGTATACACACGCTTTACGTCATAAGATGATTTCCAGTTTTATAAATAAAAGAAAAACTGTCTTACTTTTTTTCCAAAACAAGACTGCAGTGATTTTAATAACATAAACAGCCCTAACTGTTGAATATAATTAGGTCAAACCTAAAAAGATTGACTAGATCGGCGTTAGGAAATGAAATGTTTTGATAACACCCCAGTCAACTGGAAAATCTCGAAAAATACCCCAATCCCTCATGGAAAGCACTCCCTGTATCCCCCTCCCCCACCATCCCCTTCAACATATTTTACTTCCTTAGATGTGTACGGATATTACGTGGAAAAGCCGAATAAGACCAACAACGTTGGCACTGTGGTAGGGACTTCAGACAGAACTGGTGTAATACCAACACTGGGGATTACCCTGAATATATTTCTACTAGTGATAGACAAAATAAAGCCTTGGGTGACCGTTGATGCCCTAGCCCCACCCCGGCGGGGGAAATAATTGCTAGATGCATAATTGTTTTGCGTGTAAAAGTGTATTAAATTCGAAGGGGGCGGAGGGAGGAGTTTGGGTGAGGATGGATGGTTTTGTTGTAAAATATTCCGAAAGTGTACTGTTTGTAATAACGTTCAGAATAACGTTTCGCAAATTCTTGAAATCCGTCCAAAAAAAGATTTGGAGTTCTCTTTATTCCCCAATAAAGTCTTCCCAAACTCATTAGAATGCATCATTTTATCAGAGTTTTATATACACAAACAATGGTTTAATTTTAAAAAATAATCTAGGAGTGCTTGTCCTAATAACCCATAGAAACTTCGCATCTGTGGACCTCCATTGACAGGGACTACAACTTAAAATCGACCAGCTATGCCACTGCTCAGTGATGTATTTTGGGAGATTTCCCCAAAATCTTTAAGTACCTATTCTGACGCTGAAATGTTGATAAATTAGTCTGAATATTTGTTAATGGAAATCTAAATAAGAAAAAACGTCCCCTTATACCCCCTTCCCACCTAGTTGTATTGCATTTATGACCCTTTATATATATATATATATATTATTATTTTTTTTGCAGACAGTACGCACTTTCATACGCTGCATACGGATAGCTACACTCCTGTTTTTGAAGCATTTCTTTTAATATATAACGTGGATGTTGACGAGTCTATGTGACTCGTATTGAGCTACTTGCAACTTTGCAAAGTTTTATGTTTATACGCTTGTTGTATATTCTTCTGGGCGGGTGCGTGGATTTGGGGAAGGTGCGCTGGGGAATATCCCGAGGATTAGACAGAAACAAATTTCTGTTAGGCGGGGATAGGCTATTCCAGGTAATCTCCGTACTCACCATCCATGCACCCCCCCCCCCCCACCCCACCCCCATTTAAAAATCCCAGAATGCACCCCTAGTTAAAACAATATTAATAGCTTTTTCAAATAATCTATTGTGTTGAATATACATACGGCGGGCTGTTAGCCTCACAACATCGCCGATTCAGGCCCCCGTTTTATGAAACAACTCACAACCATTTTGATCATAAATCAATTTCTTAAATGCTTCACTATAAATTATACTTTTCAAGTATTTCATTTCATTTTCTTATATAGGTCATATCGTTGCACTACGTTCACACATAATTGTCTACATTGAATGCGTAGTTGAAAAAAGTGAATGATTTAAAAAAAATCAAACTTATCGTGGTAAGATGTTTAATAAAAACAGAGCCCGGTTCTATATCCATGGACTCCACGGACTAGGACATCGACTACACGAACGTACTGACACATCACTTTAAAGACACATTTCGAGCCTATTGTATTTGTGGAGGGGGGGTGGGGGGGTAGAAATACATTTGCACAAGGAAATTGAGATTATTAGTTTTTTGTCAAAGGAAGAGGCCCGTCCCATAAAGAGTGTATAATAATATAGTAAAAATTAAAACCGTTTTGCATTTTATGTGCGCTTGTATATATGTTAAAACAACTTTTTAGAGATGGATTTTCTTAAAAGACTCGTGTTAACAATTAATAGTTTTTGTATTTTTAGCACAATATACTCTATTATCGGTTACTTCTCTGCCATGCTTTAGTAAATCTCAAATGCAAGAAACTCATCGGGACTTCAAAATTCAAAAATCGTTGTCATCTGTCAGTGTTTATGATCACCTGAGACGAAGGCTCAATGTGATGTTTTGGAATCACTCTTCGTCCGTCGTCTGTCCGTCGTCCGTCGTCGTCGTTCACTTTTGCTTCTGACGACTTTTTCTCAGAAACGGCTTGTCGGAATTCAACCAAATCTTATATGAATTCATTAAACTTGATTTTATAGTTGCACCACCAGCTACAAGTATCACTTCTAGTTCATGTGTTGTTGTTGTTGTTTGTCTTCTGATATTAATAATAACAACAAGAGAATCGGTAGAACCGATGGATGCATCCCGAAAGTTACACAGAAAAAAGTAATGTTTAGTGTGAGTGCTTCCATATTCAAAATGAATCCGTACGGAACTCTATTATGCTCCGGATAAGATTTTTCAAAAAAGGGAGATTATTAAAAAAGTGGTGAAGCTAGAGTTATGGTTCCTATGAACTGCACTCCGTCTCATTGAACTTTAATCAAGCATACTTTTTGAGTTATGCTCCGAACGAAAAGTGGGACGCACGGACGCACGGACGCACACACGGACGGACGGAAAAAGCGGCGACTATATGCTCCCCCATAATTAACAATCTAGTGTTTTTAGTTACAATATATGTTATATCAAAAACTAAGGTAATAGTAAATGAAAAGAAAAAAACTGTGATGGGGCCTCAATATAATGTCTCTGCGGTAATCAGTCAGCGAGAAGTATTAAAAAGCATGCTATCCATGATTTTTCAACGACTACATTCAGTTGGGAAATGTGTATCTAACGACCGACTCCAAACCTGTAAGTTCTATTTATTATTATCATCATATTTATTGCATATCTATTTGTTGACCACTCACTCCACTATTGGTAATTTGCCAATGACAGAAAAGCTCAATTATATTTTTTATTGAAAATTACTGTTTCGTAAAACGTGAAATACTGTTTCGTAAAACGTGAAATACCAAATTTATCGTATGCACTTGGTGCACGGGTCGTTGAACGTGTTCTCATACACATGCCATTGTCTGCATAATTTGTGTCGCGAGTCATCATTCATCAAAAATGCAGGATTGTTGTCAAATTTGGTAAAGTTGTCTTGATGCCACGCGTAAAGATCATCTTGAAGACGCCGTCAGATAGCTGTTGAACGGAATTTCGCAGCGTACGGTATCTGATCATCTTGGTGTGCATACATTACATGCATTATAATAATACTATTTTAACGTCTGAGAGAGACTGTTTGACCAACAACCTTCCTAAACAAGGACATTCATGTGTTACGTCATGCCAAGATGACGTGTATTTTCGTCTCAAACACCTACGTCAGCACTTCCGCACCCCAGCAAAAACCGTCGTGAAACCACCATGAACATAAGGGGTCCTCATGGTTGATAAGTTGGTAGGTAGTTGGTAGTTGGCAGTTGGTTATTCGAATAACCAACTACCAACCAGTTGCCAGTTGGGGATTCGTTTGTATTATTATAATAACAAGGGAATTTGTATGTCTTACTCAAGATTATATGTTAATACAAATAATCAACAACAAAAGGGAAAATTTTAATGTAAAATCTGAATCCCCAACTGGCAACTGGTAGCCAGTTGGTTATTCGTTGCGAATAAGTAAAGTATCAAAACCAGCTTAGTGACAGTTTTAGCTGTTTTCTTGGAGCGCCGCAGGGCGATTGTTTGTCACCTTTTATATTTTCTATGTATGTAAATGATTTAGAAGAATATTTTACACTAAATGGTTTTAAAGGTATCGATACTGGAATGTTAAAGTTGCTGTTACTATTATACGCTGATGACATAGTGATATTTTCGGATACTGAGAAGGGGCTACAAGATGGGTTAGATATACTGTACAGTTATTGCCAGAAATGGAAATTGGTCGTAAATGAAAATAAAACGAAAGTCATGCTTTTTAAAAAAGGCGGTCAGATAAAAAGGAACCTATTGTTCACATATAATAATACTGTAATTGAAATTGTAAATAAGTTTACCTATTTGGGAATTGTCTTTACCACAGGCGGTTCTTTTGATCAAACGTTCGAATCATTAAGTGGCCAGGCATTAAAGGCAATCTTCAAAATGAAGTCGTATATAAATCAATTTACTGACTTATCGGTCAGTCACACTTTAGACATTTTTGACAAACTCATTTTGCCAATATTAAATTATGGCGCAGAGATATGGGGATTCTCAAATGCGGAAAAGTTAGAGAAAGTACACCTTCAATTTTGTAAACAACTTTTATGTGTTAAAACACAAACTCAAAACAATTTCATATATGGAGAACTCGGGAGAGTCCCTTTAAAAATTCAACGTATGGCCTATATTATCCGGTTCTGGTTAAAAATTACACGTACGAGTGATCGCAAATATATAAAAAATATGTATAATGTTATGTTAGATGATCTGATCGTAAACCCAAATAAATTAAACTGGGCATCTCAAGTTAAAGGGTTATTGGAACGAACAGGATTTAATGAAGTTTGGTATTCTCAAGGAGTAGAAAACATAACGTATTTCATTAATATATTTAAACAACGAATTAAAGATATGTTTATACAAAATTGGAATGCTGAATTATCGGATTCCACTAGAGCTAGTACATACAGAATAATATCAGATTTCAGGTTTAAGTATTATCTAGATGTACTAAATATAAAGAAATTTAGAGCTTTTTTTACAAAACTAAGAGTCTCTAGTCACAGGTTAGAAATAGAAACTGGTCGATGGCATAGACCAAATAAAACACCAAGATCCGAAAGAAAATGCCAGCTATGTAATATACTAGAAGACGAATTTCACTTTGTATTGGAGTGTTCACTATATCAAGATATAAGAAAAGAATATGTTAACAAATATTTTTGGAAACGGCCAAACATACCAAAATTTATTGAACTTATGACAACAGAAAACAAGAGTTTATTAAAAAAACTGTCCGTTTTCATTTGTAAAAGTTTTAAAAGAAGAGACGACATGTTTTATAAATAAATATCACTTTTCTCCATTTTTGTCCACAGATATAACTGTGTTCTGATCAGTACTTAGGAATATTAATTTAAAAATATATATTAAACACTTATATACTTAATAGTTGTCAAATACTTTTTAACTAGTAACATATACAGATGATCTTGAAACTCACCTATGAAATTATACAAATTGTCATTAACTGGAAAATAGTGTGTGTATTTCATATACATGTTTATATGTATGTACTATTTGCATGTGAACTGTTGGGCGTAATGCCTTATGTTTGAATAAAATATCTATCTATCTATCTTTATACCACAATAACTAACATATGCTGTGTGTATCCTCGGGTATTACACGATGCATAGTGTGTATTTAGGCTATTGTGGTATAACATGTGTAAATAAACTCTGCTGTTCTATTGATTATATATTCGTCTTCACTCACCCGCCAACAGCACGCTAATTTTACAACATATGCACACCGCTTCAAATTCGACGAACGATAAGGATATCCTAACTCTAGAAATACAATATAAACTTGAAAACCGGCCAGCCAAAAACATCGCCTTTTTGTTATTGCTTGAAGCTTCGAATAAAAAGTTACCAACTCTAAATTCATTTCACACATATTCATGTGCGGGTATTTTATGAATCCGTGGATACATATACAGTTTTAATTAGCATATATGCATCATTTTGTGATGGGTAGAGTTTGGAAGAACGGTTTTATAACGAAATGTGGCGCTTGTGTTACTTTAACAAGAAAGCAAACTGATTTTTGTATGATAAAGTATTGAAATGTTTACATGTATTAGAGATCTCTGTTGTAATTCATTTCTTACTGTAGCATATTTTGGACATTCCAACATAAAATGAATTTCACTTTCAATTTGATTAGTATCACACAGTTTACAGAGTCTGTTAATGGAATATTCTTGTACCGACCAAGTTCTATATCCAGTTTATGTGCGCTTATTCTAATTTTAGTAAGACAAGATCTAACCTTAGGATCCTTAACAACATGTAGATATTTTTCAAACTCAAATACATTCTTAAAAGTAGCATAAGTACCCTGTTTTCCAGTATTACCCTCAACACATATACTGAGCCTTTTTGACTAATTTGACTTAAAAACACTGATTGCTTTTGATTTAACTTGTGCAGCTATATTTTTATTATGATACTGGTATGGTTTAATACCCATGTGATTCATTACAAAATAAATTCTTGAAACCCAACTTGTTTTTCCCTTCTGATGTAAAGAGCAGCTCTCTCTAAATGCTGAATATAATAAAGTGGAGCCTCCAGAAGTCTCTGAAAATACTTACTAGAATGTTTTAAAATGTCAGCATATAAAGGGTAACGGTCTGTATCACCTAACACAGCATCATTAGTAGCTTTCTTGTTAACAGCAAGCACATATGTTAGTACTTTTAAATGTATTTATCACATGGCAGGTTACGAAAAGAATCTTCGATGCTGTAATTTACAGACTTAATTAACTTGGATTCTACATTGACAGAGCCCCATATTTCACAAGAGTATAGAAGTATTGGCTTAATTGTGTGGTCAAAAAGATGTATAAAACTCTTAACACTAGCACTAGTATTATTACAACTTTTTAATAACTTAAAATATGCTCTCAAGCCCCGTTTATATAAAACTTCTTGACAATTACTAAATGTACCATTGGCAGAAAATAAAATGCCGAGATATTTATAGGTATTCGACTGTTCTATCAGATGGGATCTATAATACACTAGCGGATCCAGGGGGGGTGGGAGTGTGGGGGGGGGGGGGGCGCACCCGGCTCGCGCCCCCCTTAAAATTCCGGATCATACATGTATGTCCATGTTACTGTAGATAAAATATCAAACAATTTCGTTGCACGCCCTCAGTATAAATTTTTTTCTCGCTCGCTTCGCTCGCTCGACGCATAATGGCTAATGAGTCGTTTAATTAACACATTAAATTGTTAAATCATTTTATTTGTAAAAAAACTGACTTTTTTATTCATACATGTTACTGTAGATAAAATATCAAACAATTTCGATGCACGCCCTCAGTATAAAAAATGTTCTCGCTCGCTCGACGCATAATGGCTAATGAGTTGTTTAATTAAAACATTGTTAAATCTTTTTATTCGTAAACGGACTTTTTTTTATTCATACATGTATGTCCATATTATTGTACATAAAATATCAAACAATTTCGTTGCATGCCCTCAGTATAAAAAAAAATCTTGCTCGCTTCGCTCGCTCGACGCATAATGGCTAATGAGTGGTTTAATTAACACATTGTTAAATCCATTTATTTGAAAACGGACTTTTTTTATTCATACATGTATGTCCATGTTATGTAGATAAAATATCAAACAATTTCGATGCACGCCCTCAGTATAAAAAATGTTCTCGCTCGCTCGACGCATAATGGCTAATGAGTGGTTTAATTAACACACTGTTAAATCTTTTTATTTGAAAACAGACTTTTTTTATTCATACATGTATGTCCATATTATTGTACATAAAATATCAAACAATGTGGTTGCACGCCCTCAGTATAAAAAAAATTCTTGCTCGCTTCGGTCGCTCGACGCATAATGGCTAATGAGTGGTTTAATTAACACATTGTTAAATCATTTTATTTGAAAACGGACTTTTTTTATTCATACATGTATGTCCATGTTACTGTAGATACAATATCAAACAATTTCGATGCACGCCCTCAGTATAAAAAATGTTCTCGCTCGCTCGACGCATAATGGCTAATGAGTGGTTTAATTAACACATTGTTAAATCATTTTATTTGAAAACGGCCTTTTCTTTATTCATATATGTTACTGTAGATAAAATATCAATCAATTTCGATGCACTCCCTCACTGGCTCAGTATAATTTGTTTTATCGCTCGCTCGACGCATAATGGCTAATGAGTGGTTTATTAACATTGTCAATTCCTTTTATTTGAAAACGGATTTTTTTATACACATTTAGACTTGAGGAACTTTTCCTCTTCCGAAAACTATGACTTGTGTTTTACTTAAATTTACACAAAGACAATTCTGTTCACAATATCTGACAATTTATCAAGACATTTCTGACAATTTATCAAGCCAATCAGTGTCATTGGCTCAGTCCACGCTGACAGTCTTAATGTCATGACGTCATTCAAGATGGCCTTGAGTGACGGCATTTTAGATTTTTTTTAATCTTCGCTACAGTATATCTTCTTCATTTATGATCAGATTGTGATAAAACTTTCACAGATTATAGAGGTCAAAGCCTAGTTGTGTCAGAACGTCAACGTTTGTCATGTCAACATCAAAGATGGCTGACATTGACGTCATTATAGAAATATTGCTATCGTCATGACGTCAGTGACGTCATAATATTCAGAAATTCGACTCGGAATTTTACACAGTGGTAGAGCTCAGACTTGAATAAAATCAGAAACTTTTTGGGTCATGACGTCATCCTTAATGGCCACCAGTGACGTCATCAGGCAAATAATTTTATCACTATATCTACCGTATTTATAATCGGATTTGAACAATACTTTCACAGTTTGTAGAGTATAGTTTTTAGTTGCGCAAGAACATCAACAAGTTTATCTACGACATAGCGTCTTGACGTCAGTGACGTCAAAATGTTATGAAAAATCATTTATTCAGTGATTGTATTTTTTAAGTTTTTTTACCATCAGTATCATTGTTTCAGTCGACGATGATAGTTTTAACGTAATGACGTCATCCAAAATGGCCGCCAATGACGTAATTTAAGAAATCTTGTAATCGCTATGTCTCCTTCATTTATGATCGGATTTTCATGAAACTTTCACAACATGTACACAATAAAGACTCGTTTTGCAAGAACATCGAAAGTTTTCATGACGTCATCCAAGATGGCCGCCAGTGGCGTCATGATGAAAATCATGCTATCGGATTTGAAGGAACCTTTTACAAACCTTTTACAAATTTGTAAAGGTCATGGTTTAGTTGTGCACTGACGTCAAAGAGTTTCTCTACGTCATGTCGCTATGACGTAGGTAACGTCACCGTTGTATCAAAAAGTCGATTTTTTTTCACTTATTGCATTTGTTATGGTATTTTACTGAAAATTCGATCAGTGTCATTGTCACGGTCAACTTTTAACGTCATGACATCATCCAGTGACGTCACTAAAGAAATGTTTTAATCGCTATATCGCCTTTAGCTATTTTGATACAATTTAAACAGCTTGTAGAGATCAAAGTCTACAAAGTGCAAGAAACGTTAAATGTGTTCATGTCGTCATCAAAGTAACGGAAATCTTATTAAGGCTATATCTTCTCTCTTTATGATCGGATTTGAACAAAACTTTCACAGATTGCAGAGTTCAGGGTCTGGTTGTGCAAGAACGTCATACGGTATTCCGACGTCATGATATCATGACGTCAGTGACGTAAGATTATTCAGAATTTATTTTCAACACTGATTGATTGTTATTTTATTGAAAAATCTTCATTGTCATCCTCTTAAACAATGCTGACAGTTGTGACGTCATGACGTCATCCAATTTGGAAATCCCGTGGTTGATCAGGTTCTGATCAAAATCTAGTTATTCCTCTTCTTCTTCTTAGCTCGACTTTTCATAGAAATATTGGTCGCATCATGTCGAAATTTTACAGGGTGGTAGAATAGGTTTTCACGCCGTCATCAAAGATGGCCTCCAGTGACGTCATAAGTACAATTTTATTATGGCTATATCTTCTCTGTGATCGGATTTGAACAAAACTTTCACACTTGGTAGAAATCAGGGTCTGGTTGTGCAAGAATGTCATATGGTATCTCGACAGTGACGTCACAATATACAGAAATTCGATTTTTTTTCTCACTAATTACATTTTTTAGGTTGTTTTGCTGAAAAATGAATCAGTGTCATTGTCCCAGTCAATGCTTACAGTTTTAACGTCATGACGTCATCCAAAATGACCGCTAGTGACGTCATTTAAGAAATATTGTAATCAACTTCATTATTGATCGGATTTAGATGCAGCTTTCACACCTATCGCTTACCTATGACCTTACCTATGACCTTCACCTAGGACAATGACACTGATTCATTTTTCAGTAAAACAACCTGAAAAATGCAATCAGTGAAAAAAAATAGATTTTTTTGTAGAATTGTGACGTCATTGGCGTCATGACGTTATGACCTGGAGGCACGCTTTGACATTCTTCCACAACTAGAGCCTAAACTCTACAATCTGTGGAACGTTTACTTCAAATATAATAATAAATACAAGAGATATAGCGATAACAAGAATTCTCTTATGACGTCAGTGGCGGATATCTTGGATGACGTTATCACCCCAAAAGCTTTGTGGCACTATTCCAGCCTGAGCTCTACTACTGTTTAAAATTTTGACTTGATGCGACCAATATTTCTATGAGAAGTCGAGGTCAGAAGAATAATAATAAGAACTAGATTTTAATGAGAACCTGATCAAACGGGCTTTCCGGTCTTAATACTACTAATAATAATAAATATCATCAATTGACTGTCACGTGCACATCCTTGTCAACAAATGTCAAAATCGCATTGAAGTTCAGGTTACAATAAACCATAAAAATGTGAAAAAATGACATTAACAATTGTGAACGCTGTAGCTGTAATGTTTATTTTGATGAAATTTGCCCCGTTTAATCTTGACCTCTGGACCCAGGCGTTAGACCTTGGATGTGGAACATCCCATGTAGGAGGAATTTAGGTTACTAGTATACAATATAAAACAAAGCATACTGACTACATATAACGTAAGTCCCCACCCACGAGGAGGAACATCAAACCGCAAAACCGGTTCTGTGTTATACGCGTATATAGTTACTTACAGCATGTAAAACAATAATTAAATGAAAAAAGTGGGGTTAATGTTCATTTTGGCGACGAGCAAAACAGATGACGGACTGACGGACGGACGGGACCGACCGCAGTATATCCGTTTTTTCTTTGAACAATGCGGATATAATAATACCAATGCAAACACTCCCCACTGTGAGCCTCACTAAAAACCCTGTTGTGAGCATCAATGGGTAGACGGAAAAGGGGAATCGCTAGACCGACCTACGTCATCAGCTCATTTGAATAAATAAATATATGACGAATACATAATCGTTGTCGTCAACAGTATTATCATACCTCGACAAGTTCCCTTCACATGTATATGTACACATGACACTGTATTATATAAAGGACTTTTCTACAGATGTCCCTGTTACCTCTACAAGTTACCCTCAACACTTACAGGTACATCTAATAAATGTACATCAAATACTGCAGTAGTATAATCCCGCTTTTAATCTCATACAATATTATTTATAAAGTAATAACATATGCATCCTATATAGGACGTCCTATTGGTTATATGGGCCGAGGGACTATAAACCTTAGAACAAGAACATGATATATCAATCAATTCCTGTGTTTTATTAAACAAGGTAATTATTGCCCAAATATATATAAAATTAAAATTGCTGAACACATTTCTGGGTGTAATGTGGGAGGGTAGTGTATCAAAATACACGTTGTATGCTCCTTTTCATTGTTTTTCGTATGTATGCAGCGAACATCCGAATATTTAAAAAGCTTCAAAGGAGCCATTTTATTAGGCTACTTCGGAGGGGATACTTTTTAACTAAATATATAGTTGTAGGGCGGTGGGTGTAGAGGGCAGAACATACCCTGTCTCCTCAGATTATTCGAGGGAAATGTCACCTGCGTCTACATTTTTGGTATCCATGCTCATTAAGGCATTAGGCGACCCTGCGTCTTATTACCAAATTATTTGTAATGTATAACTATTTTCTCTGTAACAATGTTCGATGAAAGGGTAATCTGTACTTCTATGATATCATTAAAGATAAAATTATATTGAGATGTAATTTCTTGTGTCAATATGCCTGTTCTTACCAAAATCTTCTGGGAACTAAGCTTTTTAATTCTCAATACAAAAACTATTAGTTCCAATGTTAGTTCCAAACTGTTACAGTACAGCAGTCTAATATGTTGTTTATTTAGCAAAGACTCGCACTTACATCTGAAAACACATTCCAGAAAGAATCAACTGCACGGTGATAGTTTAGACTGAATCAGTTATGAATAAAGACAATATAATACCACTTAAAAGGTAATATCTTTATAACTGGATATTTAAGATAACATAAAACGTGTTCAACACAATATATTTTAATTCTTTCATTGTTATACATAATGGTTACATATCAATTATTACAATTATTGACTGCGCTCTAACGAGAGCATGTGTTATTTTTAAAACATATACTCTGTAAAATATCTAACAGAAGTTATGGAGTTGTAAATTAGAATATACAAATGACAATATGAGTATAATTATATACCACTTTATTCAAACAGCTAAGTTTTCATAAACGTTTCAACTTGTACATTATTTCTTTCTTCTAAAACAGTTTTATATATTCAAAACAGTACTATATACAAAGGAACACCCAAATAAGAGTTCACTCTCGTTACGTATATAGAATAGTACAGTTTACCATTTCCAAAGATTCGACTGAACACTGATACTACTCAACATTGATAGTTGATATGTACACATAACAATGTATTATAGAAAACTATATTATACAAATTCCGTTGGTATGTCTACAAGTTTCCATTAACACATATATATGTACGTATGACACTGTATTATATAAACGTTCTTATGCAGATTCCCCTGCTGCCTCTACAAGTTCTCCTGACATCGAAACGTGCATATAACAATGTATTATATAAAGGTCCTTCTACAGATTCCCCTGCTGCCTCTACAAGTTCTCCCGACATCGAAAAGTGCATATAACAATGTATTATATAAAGGTCCTTCTACAGATTCCCCGCTCCCCCTGCAAGTTCCCAACATATCTAAAAGTGCATACAACACTGTATCCATATATCCGTATAACACTGTATTATATAAAGGTCCTTCTACAGATTCCCCTGGTACCTCTACAAGTTCCCCTCAAATCTATATGTAAATATAACAATGTAGTATATAAAGGTCATTCTACAGATTCTCCTGGAACCTCTACCAGTTCCCCTCACATATATATGTACATATAACATTGCATTATATAAAGGTCCTTCTACAGATTCCCCTGGTACCTCAACAAGTTCCCCTCACATCTACATGTACATATAACACTATAATGTATAAAGGTCCTTCTACAGAATCCCATGGTACCTCTACAAGTTTCCCTCACATCTATATGTACACTGTATTATATAAAGGTCCTCCTACAGATTCCCCTGGTACCTCTACAACGTCCCCTCAAGTATATATGTAAATATAACACTGAATTATATAAAGGTCCTTCTACAGATTCCCTTGGTACCTCTACAAGTTCTCCTCACATCTATATGTACAAACAACACTGTATTATATAAAGGTCTTTCTACAGATTCCCCTGGTACCTCTACAATTTCCCCTCGCATCTATATGTACATATAACTCTGTATTATATAAAGGTCCTTCTACTGGTTCCCATCGTACCTCTGCAAGTTCACCTCACATCTACATGTACATATAACACTGTATTATATAAAGGTCCTTCTCCAGATTCGCCTACTACCTCTAAAAGTTCCCCTCACATCTATATGTACATATAACACTGTATTATATAAAGGTTCTTCTACAGATTCCCCTGCTACCTCTACGAGTTCCCCTAACGTCTACATATAACACTGTATTATATAAAGGTCCTTCTACAGATTCCCCTGGTACCTCTAAAAGTTCCCCTCACATCTACATGTACATACAACACTGTATTATATAAAAGTCCTTCTACAGATTCCCCTGGTACCTCTACAAGTTCCCCTCATATCTAAATGTACATATAACACTGTATTATATAAAAGTCCTTCTACAGATTCCCCTGGTATCTCTACAAGTTCCCCTCATATCTAAATGTACATCTAACACTGTATTATATAAAAG
The DNA here is from genome assembly GCA_037043455.1 of Cyrtodaria siliqua. Lineage (NCBI taxonomy): Eukaryota > Metazoa > Mollusca > Bivalvia > Adapedonta > Hiatellidae > Cyrtodaria > Cyrtodaria siliqua. The sequence goes on from JAWPHD010004968.1 coordinate 24,298, forward strand.
TCCTTCTACAGATTCCCCTGGTATCTCTACAAGTTCCCCTCATATCTAAATGTACATCTAACACTGTATTATATAAAGGTCCTTCTACAGATTTTCCTGGTACCGATACAAGTTCCCCTCATATCCAAATGTACATCTAACACTGTATTATATAAAGGTCCTTCTACAGATTTTCCTGGTACCGATACAAGTTCCCCTCACATATATATGTACATATAACATTGCATTATATGAAGGTCCTTCTACAGATTCCGTTTGGTACCTCTACAAGTTCTCCTCACATCTATATGTATATATAACTCTGTATTATATAAAGGTCCTTCTACTGATTTCCATCGTACCTCTACAAGTTCACCTCACATCTACATGTACATATAACACTGTATTATTTAAAGGTTCTTCTACAGATTTGCCTGCTACATCTTCAAGTTCCCCTCACATCTATATGTACATATAACACTGTATTATATAAAGGTCCTTCTACAGATTCCCCTGCTACCGCTACGAGTTCCCCTAACGAATACATATAACACTGTATTATATAAAGTACCTTCTACTGATTCCCCTGGTACCTCTACAAGTTCCCCTCACATCGACATGTTCATACAACACTGTATTATATAAAAGTCCTTCTACAGATTCCCCTGGTACCTCTACAAGTTCCCTTCACATATATATGTACATATAACATTGCATTATATAAAGGTCCATCTACAGATTCCCTTGGTACCTCTCCAATTTCACCTCACACTTACATGTACATATGACACTGTATTATATAATGGTCCTTCTACAGATTCCCTTGGTACCTCTACAAGTTCCCCTCACATCTACATGTACATATAACACTGCATTATATAAAGGTCCTCCTACAGATTTCCCTGGTACCTCTACAATTTCCCCTCGCATCTATATGTACATATAACTCTGTATTATATAAAGGTCCTTCTACTGGTTCCCATCGTACCTCTGCAAGTTCACCTCACATCTACATGTACATATAACACTGTATTATATAAAGGTCCTTCTCCAGATTCGCCTACTACCTCTAAAAGTTCCCCTCACATCTATATGTACATATAACACTGTATTATATAAAGGTTCTTCTACAGATTCCCCTGCTACCTCTACGAGTTCCCCTAACGTCTACATATAACACTGTATTATATAAAGGTCCTTCTACAGATTCCCCTGGTACCTCTAAAGGTTCCCCTCACATCTACATGTACATACAACACTGTATTATATAAAAGTCCTTCTACAGATTCCCCTGGTACCTCTACAAGTTCCCCTCATATCTAAATGTACATATAACACTGTATTATATAAAGGTCCTTCTACAGATTTTCCTGGTACCGATACAAGTTCCCCTCATATCCAAATGTACATCTAACACTGTATTATATAAAGGTCCTTCTACAGATTTTCCTGGTACCGATACAAGTTCCCCTCTCATATATATGTACATATAACATTGCATTATATGAAGGTCCTTCTACAGATTCCGTTTGGTACCTCTACAAGTTCTCCTCACATCTATATGTATATATAACTCTGTATTATATAAAGGTCCTTCTACTGATTTCCATCGTACCTCTACAAGTTCACCTCACATCTACATGTACATATAACACTGTATTATTTAAAGGTTCTTCTACAGATTTGCCTGCTACATCTTCAAGTTCCCCTCACATCTATATGTACATATAACACTGTATTATATAAAGGTCCTTCTACAGATTCCCCTGCTACCGCTACGAGTTCCCCTAACGAATACATATAACACTGTATTATATAAAGTACCTTCTACTGATTCCCCTGGTACCTCTACAAGTTCCCCTCACATCGACATGTTCATACAACACTGTATTATATAAAAGTCCTTCTACAGATTCCCCTGGTACCTCTACAAGTTCCCTTCACATATATATGTACATATAACATTGCATTATATAAAGGTCCATCTACAGATTCCCTTGGTACCTCTCCAATTTCACCTCACACTTACATGTACATATGACACTGTATTATATAATGGTCCTTCTACAGATTCCCTTGGTACCTCTACAAGTTCCCCTCACATCTACATGTACATATAACACTGCATTATATAAAGGTCCTCCTACAGATTTCCCTGGTACCTCTACAAGTTCCCCTCACATCTATATGTACATATGACACTGTATTATATAAAGGTCCTGCTACAGATTCCCCTGGTACCTCTACAAATATGCCTCACATCTTCATGTACATACAACACTGTATTATAGAAAGGTCATTCTACAGACTCCCCTGTGACCTCTACAAGTTCCCCTCACATCTACATGTACATAAAACACTGTATGATATAAAGGTCCTCCTACAGATTCCCCTGGTACCTCTACAAGGTCCCCTCACAAATATATGTACATATGAAACTGTATTATATAAAGGTCCTTCTACAGATTCCCCTGGTACCTCTACAAATATGCCTCACATCTTCATGTACATATTACACTGTATTATATAAAGGTCATTCTACAGACTCCCCTGGGACCTCTACAAGTTCCCCTCACATCTACTTGTACATATAACACTGTTTTATATAACGGTCCTTCTACAGATTCCCTTGCTTCCTCTACAAGTTCCCCTCACATCTACATATACGTTTAACACTGTATTATATAAAGGTCATTCTACAGACTCCCCTGGGACCTCTACAAGTTCCCCTCACATCTACTTGTACATATAACACTGTTTTATATAACGGTCCTTCTACAGATTCCCTTGCTTCCTCTACAAGTTCCCCTCACATCTACATATACATATAACACTGTATTATATAAAGGTCCTTCTACAGATTCCCTTGGTACCTCTACAAGTTCCCCTCACATCTACATGTACATATAACACTGTATTATATAAAGGTCATTCTACAGACTCCCCTGGGACCTCTACAAGTTCCCCTCACATCTACTTGTACATATAACACTGTTTTATATAACGGTCCTTCTACAGATTCCCTTGCTTCCTCTACAAGTTCCCCTCACATCTACATATACGTATAACACTGTATTATATAAAGGTCATTCTACAGACTCCCCTGGGACCTCTACAAGTTCCCCTTACATCTACTTGTACATATAACACTGTTTTATATAACGGTCCTTCTACAGATTCCCTTGCTTCCTCTACAAGTTCCCCTCACATCTACATATACATATAACACTGTATTATATAAAGGTCCTTCTACAGATTCCCCTGGTACCTCTACAAGTTCCCCTCAAATCTACATGTCATATAACACTGTATTATATAAAGGTCATTCTGTATTATATAAGACTTTTATATAATAGAGTGTCATATGTTCATATAGATGTTAGGGGAAATTGTAGAGGTAGCAGGGAAATCCTTAGAATGGCCTTTATATAATACAGTGTCATATGTAGAGGAAGCAAGGGAATCTGTAGAAGGACATTTTTAATACAATGTTATATGTACATATAGATGTGAGGGGAACTTGTAGAGGTAGCAGGGGAATCTGTAGAAGGGCCTTTATATAATACAGTGTTATATGTATATGTAGATGTGAGGGGAGCTTGTAGAGGTAGCAGGGGAATATATAGGAGGACATTATATAATACAGTGTTATATGTACATATAGATGTGAGGGGAACTTGTAGAGGAAGCAAGGGAATCTGTAGAAGGACCGTTATATAAAACAGTGTTATATGTACATGTAGATGTGAGGGGAACTTGTAGAGGTAGCAGGGGAATCTGTAGAAGGACCTTTATATAATAAAGTGTCATATATACATATAGATGTGAGGGGAGCTTGTAGAGGTAGCAGGTGAATCTATAGGAGGACATTTATATAATACAGTGTTATATGTACATGTAGATGTGAGGGAAATTTGTAGCGGTTCCAGGGGAATCTGTAGAAAGACCTTTATGTAATACAGTTTTATATGTACATATAGATGTGAGGGGAGCTTGTAGAGGTGCCAGGAGAATCTGTAGACGGACCTTTATATAATAGTGTTATATGTACATGCAGATGTGATGGGAACTTGTAGAGGTACCAGGGGAATCTGTAGAAGGACCTTTAAATAATACAGTGTGTATATGTACATATATATGTGAGGGGAACTTGTAGAGGTAGAGGCAGAGGTGAATCTGTAAAAGGACATTTATATAATACAGTGTGTATATTTACATATAGGTGTCGACCCATATAACCAATAAGACGTCCTATATAGGATGCATATGTTGCTACTTTATAAATAATCGTGTATGAGATTAAAAGCGGGATTACACTACTGCCGTATTTGATGTACATTTATTAGATGTACCTTTAAGTGTTGAGGTGAAACTTGTAGAGGTAGAAGGTCCAGGGGAATCTGTAGAAGGACCTATATATATATACTACAGTGTTATATGTACATATAGATGTAAGGGGAACTTGTAGAGGTACCAGCGGAATCTGTAGACGGTCCTTTATATAATACAGTGTTATACGTACATATATATGTGAGGGGAAACTGACGAGGTACCATGGGAATCTGTAGAACGGCCTTTATATAATACTGACGTGTTATTTGTACATATAGATGTGAGGGGAACTTGTAGAGGTACCAGGGAATAGAAGGACCTTTATAATTATAATACAGTGTTATATGTACATCCTACTTTCACTTTCGTTTTACAAATAATGCGACACCAAGACGTAATTAAAATAATGATAAATACTTAGATATAGATCTGCCTAAACGTATCGTATGATAATACTGTTGACGACAACGATAATGTATTCGTCATATATTTATTTATTTAAATGAGCTGATGACGTAGGGTGGTCTATCGATTCCCCTTTCAGTTTGTGACGTAATCTGGAAGTTTTAGTTGAGAGCAGTTACCCGTTTAACATTGACAATCCTTCAAAACTTAAAAATGTGGGATACTGTTATCACGGATAAATTGTTAAGAACACATAACATGTGAGTATGAGTTTTTTTGTTTTTTTATAGTTTATATCACAATATTTTCATGACAATATATATAGTATAGGTAAGGGAAAGAATAGAGTGAAGAGGAGATATTTCGACGGTTTATGAAGAATTTACTAGTCTGTAGGGCACCTTTTGGTATAGTGAATACATTACACATCTAAGAACGGCGAGGTATGCACCGTCTTAAAGAGGTTCATACTATGAACGTCCATATGTTAAAAAAGAACCCCAGACGTCAAATAAATGAGACTAATTTAGGTAAGCCAATGTTGCAGACTCAAATAATAATGTGTAACTGACCCGATCGCTGAGGAAATTTACACACGGAATAATAAAAAGATATTTAAAAAATCCGCAAAAATTAGTGTGTATTATGACTATGGCCTTCTCTTTACTATAAACATATACAATAATGTACTATTCTTCTCTGTATCATTTTGATTTACTACTGTAATGAAAGCCGGTGGTTTATACACAGCTTCTTTAATAGTGTGCTCAATAGCTCTATATGAAATTCTCAATATATGACCGAATACGAACTGATGTACAGTTCACTTCTTCTACGGTAATATATGTAGGATCTTAAACGGGGCCCGAATCCATCCATATAACATTGATTAAACGAGTTGTGAACTGTTTTAAAGAGCATTTTGGACGAGTTTAATATGCTTTGTATCACATAACAGCACAATCAAATGTGTAAGCTGAACAAAAAACCGTCAGGACGTCGAACAACGGACGTTACATATCAAAGAGTTCGTGTTTTATTTCTTTAAAAAACAGCAGTTTATGCCGACTTCTAAGCGATTACGAAGTAATTTGCATAACGTTGGAAAATAGCAGTGTTATGAGATGGGTTAAATATGCGATAAATGCAATTTTTCAGTTAACACAATTTGCGTATTTTTACAGATTGAATGCATGGTGTGCCTAACCAATCAAAATCGTTCCATGTTGTATTGCATATGTGTACATACAATTAAGGATTGGATCGAAGAAATATAATATGTCTAGCATGTTTATATTGTCCCAGATCAATACCTGATGGGCGGGACTTGAAGTTCGTTGATACCAATGACCGTAGATCCGCGGTTTCGATTAATATTTTGATCTCGTACTATATAAACCTGCTGGAAATATTTAATTTCTTATCTGGCATGGATTTTTATGTATTTAATACACACATTTTCGAGAATTTGAACATAATACAAACAAATTCTTTCAACTTACATTGTATGTCCATCTCTCAACACCAAACGTATGAAAACCATAGGCTTATTTCAAGTTCTCGAACGGCTTCTCGCTAACGTTAAACTAGCTTCTGTTCATACCTCGTAGAAAGATCGAAATATCGAAATATCGAATTCAGTTATGGCTATGCTCCCCAAAATTTCCGGCGGAGCATATAGTCGCCGCTTTGTCCGTCCGTCCGTCCCATTATTGTACAGAGCACAACGTCAACGCTACTTATGGGACTGCATTGAAACTTTACACACTGACAGGAGGCAATGAGAGGAAGTGCATAGTATAAGTACCGCAACTCTGTCTTCATTCAAATTGGAGGTACAGCTGTTTATAATTCTTCGTTCTCGTGAGAACAAAGATCTAGAATCAACATTGCACTACGTGACCCCGTAAGCGTCAGCTCCAATGATAAGAAGCGAAGTCTTCCAAAATCATGGTAAACTGCAATCGGCCTATTAGGCTTCCTCTACTGCTGAGAGTAGCGAGCGCAGTAGGGGAAGGGTACCAGACTACCCGCCGATATACTCATTCCAAAGCTTGCCGGTAGCGAGCGCATTAGGGGAAGGGTACCAGACTACTCGCTGATATACTATCTCTATCGACTGGTCCCCGATTGTGCTTGACACCTCACTAATGTTCGTCGCCAATAGTTAGACCACCAGTCTACTATATCCAAAGCTTGCCGCAAATCCGCGAGTAGTCGTCGAAATCATGGTAACTAGTCTTCCAAACAGCTCCAGTGATAGTACATACGGAACGGGAAACCAGTAGCTACTTCCGGAGATCGACAAGGTAATTTGTCTTCGGGCCTCCTCGGCGATGTCAGTTGTCCGGTGCCATTCGCAGCATCTCGCTATCACCGAAGGATGACGGAATTGGCCGATTATGTACGATCAATGCCATCGGAACTATTCGTTAATTTCCGCAATCGATGGGGATAAATCAGTACTGACTAACTGTCTCGCCAGTGACCAATAATCGATAAATAAGACTAAATAGGCCAATTTCAATCGACTTTGGAGTTTAATAAGCACTATTGACGCTACTGTTCAGGTCTTGCGTGAGTATCAGGAGTCATAGATCAGACTAATACATTATCAGGTGACCATACCACATGACCTATGACGTCATTATTGCTAATTCTTGAAGAAAAATATTGTAAACGTTCGCCCACAAAGCTTCAGAGTGCGATAAGATTGTTATTTCTTAACCATTTTATACCAAAGAAAGCGCTTCCGAACGCAAAAAATGTACGTTATCCTCGACTGATATTATTTTTTTGTGAAAGTTGGTACTTTTGGAAAACACTTTGGAAAACATCTGAAAACGCACCAGAACAAATTGCTAATCCATGAAGCGTACTTTAATTTTGCGCATATTATGGACAAAATCCATGCATATACCTCGTTTTTATCACGAACATTTCCACAATATTAGTTCACATTAGGTATGTGTCGAAGAACCTGTTCGCAAGAATTAATGCATTTTTAAATTATACTAATCCGTAAAGTCGATCATTTTATGCTAAACCGTGAAGTCCTTTGTGTTGTCAATGATCTAAAACTTTATAAAACCTATGTTTTTATAGCTATTTTGTCCGTCGTCAGACTTCGTCCGTCGCTGTTGTCTTCCGTCGTCATCGTAAACATTTAAACAACATCTCTGAAACCACTGGGCGAAATTGCATAATACTTCACAGGAACGATTTCTGGGTGGTTATCTCTCAATGTTATTTAAAATCTGGCAATCAACCCAGAACTCGGGTTGGCATGCCAACATAAGGGCGATATAGGAAGGTGGGATATAGTCCTGCAGTTTTATATTCCAGAAAAGTCCAGTATAAACCCTTACTAAACACAGGGCTTTATATATGACGGGGATATGACACGGCAATACAAACCCTGTATTCAACTGAGAACACTTGTCGTCCAGGTAAGTTTATCGATTATACGCTGCATTTATCGATTTTTACTGGACTTATCGTGGCGGTATGCGAGAGGCCTCGATGTACGGCACAACCATCTACATTGCAAACAGACATTATAAATCCTTTCTTGTTTTACTGATTTTTTATATATTTTAAATTGCCGGGAAGCCAAATAAATAACCTTTCTATTAGAAACCATTAAATGGTGTAATTTTATTCCAAATAACGGTTAAATAAATAGGTAAAATCTCGAATTGGAAAGGAAATATATCGCATGCTTGCTTTTCTTAAAGCGTTTACGCACATCAACGTGTGTTTATTGTTTTGGTTACATGTATTGTTTAATGGATATTTACATAAGATGCATGGTTAGAAAGTCAAATAAATAACCTTTATATTGATTGATGTTCTTTTGAACAATTTCTTCAAAGGTTAAATGAACGAGGAGAATCTCGAGTCGGTAAACAAAATAAAAAAGCGTTGCCGAAATCATCAAGCGGTTCTTTCTTTCCAGTCTAGATAATGTTTGTGACGATAACAATACATTTAAATGATTTATTAAGTCAGCAAAATTATCTTTTTTCACTTTTCTATAGATGTTTGTTAACAACTGGTAAAGCCTCGACTGCATTGTGTGAGCAAATACGAATCGAGTGATTAATGTATTCTATTGGCATATCGATTGATATTCTATTGGCATATCGACTGAGTAATTAACAAACACACATGTATCAATAAAAAAAAAAGACCGGCAGACGTGTTAATGATAATTCGAACAAGACATTATTAGTGTTTGTTTATTTTCTTCTCGGTTTTAAAGTCGGCTGATTTAGTCTTTTAACCAGCTAAAATTGCTAAAATCTAGTTGCAATGATAAAATGCTCTCATTCAAGTTAGTTGCTGCAAAACGTAATTGTAGGTATCCTTTTCACGATTTGCGAATGTTGTTCGTGTTTTTAGCAAGTTTTTAATTGCTTTTTTTAGTGTTTTGTTCTCAAACCAGGATGTGTGAAATTGCGATGAAAAAAAAAATGGCCGACGTTCGTGCAGTTTCTTGTTTGTTTGTTTTAATAAAACAAAGACTGAAAGATCATTTCATTCAAAACTGGAATGACGGGTTACAAACGTCAAGCAGAGCGGTGTTCTACAATACCATTGCATGTTTTCAATTCCAACCTTATCTTGATAATATAAATGTGTATAAATTGTGTCAATCACTTACAAAGATGAGAGTTTCATCTCATAGATTAAAAATCATATCTGGCAGATGGGTTAAACCTAAAAGAATACCTATAAACGAGAGAACTTGTGATCTATGCAACATGTTAGAAGATGAGTTTCATTTAGTATTACAGTGTGATAGATATACAGATTTAAGGAAACAATATATACCCATGTATTTCTACCGACGACCTAACATGGTTAAGTTTATAGAACTGAAAAATTCAAATAATAAAGGATATATTCGTAAACTCTCCATATTTATCTTTAAAGCGTTTTAATTAAGAAATGAGATGCTATTTAGAAATTAAATTGTGGATATGTTCCTGTATAACATGTTGAGTATAGTTAACTTATATTAATTAAATATGTGTATGTATAAATATTCTTATGTTAACTTGTGTTAATATACAAATATTCATGCACATTTATAAACACCTTCTCGTCAAAGCACAGGAAATGTGTACATGTATATGCAAAGTATTTCATTGTGATCTCATACTATTTTCTTATATGTACCAACTGCACTGTTACCATGTATTACTCTGTATTTGTATCCGCGTGGGCTTTATAGCCTGTTGGAATTTTGAAATAAAATTATCTATCGTTTATACGTCTTTCACGCTTTTTATATATTTGTCGATCTTTGTTTATCATACAAAACATATGCAATTTGTGTTTGGTGTAGTTTTTAAGTGGGTTATGACTTTGATTTCAACACATTTTTTTTTTAGCTTGGCCATTTTGAACGTGTTTTTTTTCTCCTGGTTTAGCATGTATATTTTATGAAAGGGTAAACATTTTTTTCTCAATTAAACCTTACCTGTTGATGATTGCAAGTAATAACTATGTTTAGGGTAGTTTTTAAGTGGATTATGATTTTGATTTTAGCAAAAAAATATATTTGAACTTCGCCATTTTGAAAAAAAAAGAAAAGATCTTGGATCAACATGTATATTTTATGGAAGGGTAAACTTTTTTTCTCACTTACACAGTACATTTTGATGATTGCATGTAATAACAGACATATTGAAATTGTGTTTAGGTTTGTTTTTAAGTGGATTATGACTTTGATTTTAACAAAATAATGTTTTTTTAACTTGGCCATTTTGAAAAAATTAATTCTCTTGCATCAACATGCATATTTTATGAAAGGGTAACCTTTTTTTCTCTCAGTTAAACCGTACCTGTTGATGCTTGCAAGTAATAAACGAAAACATATTGAAATTGTGTTTAGGGTAGTTTTTAAATGGATTATGACTTTGATTTTAACAAAAAAAACTTAAAAACTACCCTAAACACAATTTCAATATGTATGTTATTACTTGCAATCATCAACAGGTACGGTTTAATTGAGAGAAAAATGTTTACCCTTCCATAAAATATACATGCTAATCCAGGAGGGAGAAAAAAAATACGTTCAAAATGCCAAGTTAAACAAATATATATTTTGTTTAGATCAAAATCACAACCCACTTAAAAACTACACCAAACACAAATTGCATATGTTTTGTACGATAAACAAAGATCGACAAATATACAAAAAGCGTGAAAGGCGTATAAAAAAAGAAACTGCAGGAACGTCGGTCATCTTTTTTTCATCGCAATTTCACACATCTTGGTTTGAGAACAAAACACCAAATAAAGCCATTAATATGTGCTAAAACATGAACAACCCACACACATCGTGAAAAGGATACTTACAATTACGTTTTGCAGCAACTAACTTGGAAATGAGAACATTTTATAATCATTGCAACTAGATTTTGTCAACAATTTTAGCTGGTTAAAAGACTAAATCAGCAGACTTTAAAACCGAGAAGAAAACAAACAAACACTAATAATGTGTTGTTCGAATTATCATTACCACGTTTGCCGGTCTTACTTTTTGTTTATTGATACATGTGTGTTTGTTAATTACTCAATCGATATGCCAATAGAATACATTATTATCACACGATTCTTAATTGCTCACACAATGCAGTCGAGGTTTTACCAGTTGTTGTTAACAAACATCTATAGAAAAGTGAAAAAAGATAATTTAGTTTTGCTGACTTAATAAATCATTTAAATGTATTCACAAACATTATCTAGACTGAAAAAAAAGAACCGCTTGATGATTGCGGCAACGCTTTTATTTTGTTTACCGATTCGAGATTCTCCTCGTTCATTTAACCTTTGAAGAAATTGTTCGAAAGAACATCAATCAATAAAAAGGTTATTTGGCTTACTAACCATGCATCTTATGTAAATACTCATTGTAACCAAAACAATAAACACACGGTGATATTTATTTAACTGTTATTTGGAATAAAATCACACCATTAGAAAGGTTATTTATTTGGCTTTCTGGCAATGTTAAATATATAAAAAATCAGTAAAACAAGGATATATAATGTCTGTTTGCAATGTAGATGGGTGTGCCGTACATCGAGGCCTCTCGCATACCGCCACGATAAGCCTAGTAAAATAGATAAATGCAGCGTATAATCGATAAACTTAACTGGACAAGTGTTTTCAGTTGAATACAGCGTTTAGTAAGGGCATATAATGAACTTTTCTGGAATATAAAACTGCAGGACTATATCCCACCTTCCTATATTTCCCTTCTGTTGGTTCTGGGTTGATTGCCAGATTTTGAATAACATTGAGAGATAACCGTGCACCCAGAAATCGTTCCTGTGAAGTATTATGCAATTTCACCCAGTGTTTTCAGAGATTTACGATGACGACGGAAGACAACCGCGACGGACGAAGTCTGACGACGGACAAAATAGCGATAAAAACATAGGTTTTATAAAGTTTTAGATAATTGACAACACAAAGGACTTCACGGTTTAGCATAAAATAATCGACTTCACGGATTAGCATAATTTAAAAATGCATTAATTCTTGCGAACTGGTTCTTTGACACAAAACCCTTTCGCTTACCTGATGTGAAATAATAGTGTGGACGTTTTCGTGATAAAAACGGGGTATATGCATGGATTTTGTTCATAATATGCGCAAAATTAAAGTACGCTTCATGGATTAGCAATTTGTTCTGGTGCATTTTTAGAAGTTTTCCAAAGTGTTTTCCAAAAGTATCAACTTTCACAAGAAAATAATATTAGTCGAGGGTAGCGTACATTTTTTGCGTTCGAATGTGCTTTCTTTGGTATAAAATGGTTAAGAAATAAAATCTTATCGCACTCTGAAGCTTTCAATGTGGGCGAATGTTTACGATTATTAGCAATAATGACGTCATAGGTCATGTGGTATAGTCACCCTGATTACAATATGTACTATTTAATTATGACGTTACACGTATGGTGTAGGATCGGGGTCAAAACTACTGATGTAGGTGCACCTGTAAAAAAGTGTAGGTGCACCTATAAAAAGTGTAGGTGTACCTATATATTTTATGGGTGCACCTGTAAAAATGTAGGTGCACCCATAAAATTGTAGGTGCACCCATAAAATATATAGGTGCACCCACACTTTTTATAGGTGCACCTACACTTTTTATAGGTGCACCTACAATTGTACAGGTGCACCTACACTTTCTTTTTGACCCCCCATAATTAGACGTACGCACAAAAGTATCGGTGCACCTATACTTTTTCCATTTGAAATGACCAATCAGATTGCCGCTTACAAAATGGATATGATCATATTTTACTGCGGTATGTGTGGTGTCGCGTGAAGATTCCACGTAATGTGAGAAAGGTAAATTATCTGCTTTCACTGTCGATGTATTATAATTGCAAATACTATTAGATGTGCAAGCCTAGAAATTGTTGATAAAATGTAAACATAAATATAAAAAAAATGAATTAAACATAAACAGGGTATTATTTACCCATTGTTCTGGTATATATAAGACAATGCGCGAACATGTAAAGGAGTGGGAAGAAATGAGATAACTCGAATCAAATAAATAAGAGAGAAAGAGAGATAGAGAGAGAGAGAGAGAGAGAGAGAGAGAGAGAGAAGGGTTTGAAATATAAAATAACGCGTGTGTGTGCGCGCGTGCGTATGTGTGTCATTCTACGGTGTAATTTGTATATACATAATGTCCATTTGTATATATGCTGCGACACTAGAACACCACGCCATAGTATATGATAATCCTCCCAGTGATATCTTCTGACACTGGCTATGTGTGCACTTTAAAACATAGTCACACAACATTATCACAATAAAAATTCCAACATCCAAAAGGTGTGTGCTAGAAGATAATCTCTTATTTTACATTTGAAATGCTACTAACTCTTACACAACCTTCATCAACTTAGAATAACAACCGTTTTCACTTGATTTATGACAGATGTTGTAAAACATTTCCATCTTTCACACCATCGTTAGGATGATTCCGAGCTAGGCCCTTCCTCACCTCAAAGTTCCATTCCAGTTGTACACGGGGTATTGCACACATCTTGACACGAGATTTCATCATTTATGACAGGTGTTCTAGAGAGAGATATAGTTTTTGTTTATGCTCGCCCTATGGCACTAGGCCTTTTGGCGAGCTTTTCAGTAGTAGGTTAGTATGGAATGTTTATATAATTATAAACATGTTGTTGTGGAGGGAAGAGGAAGGGAAGTATTTATTCAAATAATGGCAAGAACCAGGCAGACAACCGTGTCAGTTGGATGGGATTGGCCGTGAAATTCAGAAGTTGATTAACACTGAGTTTGTATAGGGAATTAGTTGCCCATTGATGTTTGGAAAAAGCACAGGTTGGTCTATTTTGTAATTTTAGATCGAGGATTAGTAATATAATTTTATAATTGTATCCCAGCGCCAGCGCGTCACCATATTTTTTTAAAAAATGTAACGTTATATGTACATATATACATAATCAATGTCGTGTCTGCTTCATGCTCCCTTCCAAAGGGAATGGACTGTATTAACTGTAAGCATATAATTATTAAAATCAAATAAAAATATCCCAGTGTTGTTTGTAGGACATCACTCCAAATCTCTCAATAACTCGTATGCGAGTAAATACGTCAAATGGAGTGTGTCCCTCCGCCAAAGCCACGGGGAGGCCACACTGGGGAGGGCATGAAGCAAAGGTAAACATAGGTTTTATATGTTAATAGTATTGCCCCCTATTCCGATGTGTGCGTCAGATAAGAAAATAAATAAATAGTTATTTTCCCGGCGGCCAATATAAAATCAATGTGTTAAAAAATATTAGGCATATATAAAACTAAGTAGGCCAGCCAGGAATTTCTATTTACATAATTGTTCATATAAAACAACCAAAAATTAAAAACACACACCGGGGCTTGTGGGGGCATACAATATCGTGTTATGTGAAATTATACACAGAAACACCGACATATTTATTAAACATCTCCACTACGCCAAAAAGGTAGGGAAGTCCCCACGCTCATGTCGCCGTGAAGTGCTTGCCAAGTCGGATTATATTAATAAATAAAATTCAGGAACAATTGAGGAAAAATAAATAAATTGAAAATGATGTTTTCGGGCCCAGCTGACAACAAACATGCTATTCCACTGGGCCATCCAACATATTCATGTCGTCAATATAGTGTTATATGAAATTTATACGACATATGGGAGTGGGAGTGGATGGGGTAAGGAGAGAATGAATATCTTAGTAATATGATATATATAAAAAGTGTATGTGATTGGTCCTGGACCGTTGTGCCTGCGTTGTCAACTGACTCAAAAATCGCCCCAACGCGTCCACCGGATCAGTCACGTAACCTAACTGAATCAATTAAGTAGTTTTTGATAAAACAACCACTTACTACACATTTAAAGACAATTTTGGTAAATATCTCCACTACGCCGAAAGGTAGGACAGTCCCCACACTCATGTCGCCATGAAGTGCTTTCGAGCCCAGCAGACAACACACTGGCTATTCCACTAGGCCTTTCAACATATCCATGACGGCAGAAGATAGGGCTGTCCCCACGCTAATTTAGTCATAGATGTAATTAAGCTGTAGGGTAGATTTTTACTTCCCTAGATAAATGAATGACAATACAAGATATAGATCCGAATTGATTGCCAGATGGGAAGCCAGTACAACGACCGTCTAGCCAATTGACAAACCTTTCAGACCCAAACTATCTATATTTATAAATGAATTATTATAGTTAAAAGGTGGAGAAAGTACATTTAGTAAATTGATTTGTTGGTAGTCTGAGGATGATTATACTGTATAATACTAGCCGGAATATAAGGAAACATAGGACTCATGAATAAGTATTGCTGTTGCAAATATGGGGGAATACGTGACTGATCCTGGACCGCTGTGCCTGCGTTGTCATAAGACCCAAGAATCGCCCCAGCGCGTCCACCGGATCAGTCCAATATTGTAGCTATACAATTAATAACTTGTTATTTCTGTTAGTCTGGTGACGATTATACTGTATGATACTAACCGGAATATAAGGGAACATAAGACTCATGAATAGGTCATGCTGTTATACACCTAATTTGTGTAATACTAACCGGAATATAAGGGAACATAAGACTCTTGAAGAGGTATTGCTATTAAATATATGGGGGAATACGTGACTGATCCTGGACCGCTGAGCCTGCGTTGTCATAAGACCCAAGAATCGCCCCAGCGCGTCCACCGGATCAGTCCAATATTGTAGCTATACAATTAATAACTTGTTTGGAAAAGATAGTCGATATGAGTTAAATTTTCTTTTCAAAATGGGTGTCCTTAATATAATCTCCAAGGGCGCTGAATGTCAATTTACTTTTCTGAGGGTCGAGTATATTTTTTAAATTAAAAGGTATAGAGCTTTGTTGTAATTTGGCCTTTAATTCTTCCCTTTCTATATCTAGCTGACTGCATTGAAGTAAGAAGTGTTCAGTGGTGAATGGGACAGAACAGAAAGTACAATTGTTTTCCAGATCTTTGATAATGTATCTGCCTAGACTTGATGGTAAAAGGTTATATCCCATTCTAAGTCGTGTTATAATTTTATTTAAGATTTTGTTTTCCGAAAATAATGCATGGTTTCTAAAATTACAGCTAAGTCTGGTAAACATATTAAATTTATTGGTTTGGTTTGTTAAATAAATGTTTAATTTTTCATTTATTATTTTTCGAATGCAAGAATATACATCTGAAGGTCCAAAGGGAATATCCTTATCGATAGTGGGGTGATCCAGCCCTGTTTTGCATGCAAGGTCGGCCTTTTCATTGCCAGAAATGTTTACATGTGCTGGACACCATTCTAAGTGGACTATAAGGTTTAAGATATTACATTCGTTAAGTAAGATTAGAATATTAGAGATAAGGTCTGGTCTAGTCTTACTAGTCCGATCTTTAATTGCAGTAAGGCTAGAAAGGGAATCGGAGAAGATCACTGATTTGGGGGGTTTATTTTTAATGATCCATTTAAGGGACTTAATTATTGCCATCAGCTCTTCAGTGAAAATAGAGAGTCCATCAGAAATTCTAATTGTTTTGCTAATATTTTTCGAGGGGATGACGAAGGCAGATGCTACGCGTCCAGAGACAGGATCCATGGATCCATCGGTAAAGATATTTATATAGGAATTGTATTTATTGTCTATATGTTCATTAAATATTTGTTTGATAAGTAGAGGATTGTCTTGTTTTTTAAAACTATTTGAGATTGATATATCCACAATTGGCGGAGCTAAGGTCCATGGTGGGATATCTCTAGGATTAAAGTCAGCTATATTTATATTTTCTATCTTGTATTCTTGTATCTGATTAAATATTGTTGTTCCAAAGGGTTTAGGTTTATGACTAAATTTATTTTTACAGTGCGTGTTTCTAAAAATTTCATTAATTGGATTTGTTAATTTTCTCGTTTGGGTCCTGGCCCAGAATCGCAGCATCTGTTCTTCCCTATGTAAGTGTAAGGGGAGAACTCCAGATTCGTGCTCTAATATATGTTTGGGTGTTGAATTCAGCGCGCCCAGTGCTATCCTTAATGCTTTATTTTGGATTATATCTAACTTTTTTAGGAGGGACGGAGCAGCACATGAATAAACGTGGGATCCGTAATCAATTTTTGATCTTATGAGGGTTTTATATAAAATAATAAGAGATCTTCTATCCGATCCAAAATCTGTTCCTTGTAGTATACGTAATAAATTTAGGTCTTTTTCACATTTGGCTATAAGGTTATAGATGTGTGTATTAAAATTTAGTCGGCGGTCCCAGATGAGGCCTAAAAATGTAACCGTTTTATTAAATATAATTTTAGTGTCTCCTAAATACAGGTCTAAAGAAGTTCTAGCAGAGTTGCCAAATATGATGCCTACTGTTTTATTAGGAGATAGTTTAAAACCCCATTTATTAGCCCATTCCCAAATTAAATTTAGACCTTTTTGGGCTTTAGTTTGTAATTTATCTAGATTTTTTCCCTTAATCCAAGTGCTGCTGTCGTCGGCAAATTGACTAATTGTCATTCCTGATTCTTTTAGTACATCTGGCAGATCATTTATCAGTACATTTAATAGAAGAGGGGAGATAATAGATCCTTGGGGGGTGCCCCTTTCGAGAGTCTCCTCATCTGAAAGTGAGTCACCGACTTTTACAATGATTTTCCTGTCCTGTAGAAATGCTTTTATAAAGAAAAAACAATTACCTCTGATACCTAAGTCGAATAATTTAGAAAGAATTCCTATGTTCCAGGCAAGATCAAAAGCTGCTTGCAAATCAAGAAAAATTGCTAGAACTGAATGGCCGATGTTTTTGGCAAAGATGATATCATGTTGAAGTCTAGCTAGTTGATCCTGGGTACTACGTCCCTTTCTAAAACCTGATTGGAATTTATTGATTAAGTTATTGGATTCTAAAAAGTGTTCTAAACGGGTTTTTACCATAAATTCCATAAGCTTACTGGGATGGGAAGTGAGGCTAATGGGACGGTAAGATTTAGGGTCATTGGAGTCTTTATTTGGTTTTAAAATGGGAATAATACAAGCAAGTCTCCAGGAAACAGGATAGGATTTGGAGGACCATATATTATTATAGAGGGATAGCCAAATATTAAGAGTAGAGTCAGGCATGTTCTTAAATAAAGTATAAGATATTTTATCCGGACCCACCGCGGAATTTTTCCTGCTATGTATTGCATCTTTTAATTCGAGGAGAGAAAAGGGGGTATTAAGTAGGTAATTTATTTCGTCCTCTTCGTCTAGATCGTTTAATTTAGTATTAAAGTTATTTTCGAAATTATTTTGATAGTCATTAGTATTATTACTAAGATTATTTTTACTCGAAATATTTGAAAAGTGTTTGGCTAATAGATCCGCTTTATCTTTATTCGTGGTGGCATATTGTAGATTGGTTTTTAATAGTGGGATGGATGTGAAGGATTTTCCTCTTATTCTATTTATTTTGTTCCAGAAAAGTTTAGTATTTGTTTGTTTTAAAGAGCATGAGGTTATAAATTCATTCCAGTTGCATTTTTTTGCTTTTGAAATAGTTGTTTTTGAGTCAAATTCTGCTTGCCTAAATTGCAGTAAGTTTGTTTCCGATGGATCTTTTTTAAGTTTATTTAACATATATTTACGTCGCTTAACTGCATTTTTACATTCGGAATTCCACCATGGGACGTTTTTCTTTCTGGGCATATTATTATAAATAGGGACGCTTTGGTGGACTATATTTAAAATTGTATCTGTGATATTATTATTAAAAGTATTGATGTCTTCAGATATAAGCTCTTCGGGTTTAATTTTTTGACATAGAATATTAAATAGATCCCAATCAGCTTTATTGTAATTAAATTTATCTTGTTTATAGTTTTCATGCGTTATTTTTTCCGATGCTAGTTGGATGGAGATAAGAATTGGGAAATGGTCTGAACCCCAGTTATCATTTAACACGGACCAATGGGTTGTTAAAGAAAGTGGAATTGAGCATACAGAGAGGTCTATATTGGTAAGGTTGCCCGTGTTTTTACATATTCTCGTAGGGGATTCGTCGTTTAAAAGATAAAAGTTATTATCGTCTATCCATGTCAATACATCTTTGCCTTTTTTATTTGATTTGTCAGATCCCCATGCCTGATGATGGGCATTAAAGTCGCCCGTAATTAATACATTTTTTGCATGGTGATCTTTTATTTTATTTGAAATTTGAGTTAACGAGGTTAGATCACAGTTTCTAGCATATATATTCGACAATAAGAAAGTATAATCTTTGAAAAGTATTTTAAATAGTTGAACTTCAATGGTAGTATTATTATCTTTATCCAATGTATTTGCAATATCTATAGTTTCATAGTTGATATAATCTTTAAAATATACAGCCAACCCTCCACAAGTATGTGTATTATTTGCTCCATTGTTATCGTAGAATTTAAACTCTTGTCTGAAGCCAGGAATAGATTTAAAAGACTTTTTATTGAATTTTGTTTCCTGTATACAAAGAACGTCAACTTCAGGATTAAGATCCAGGAATAGTTTAATCTCGGAGTACTTTATATGTGATAAGCCTCCTGCATTGAATGATATTATATTTATTGAATTAGTCATCGGATAAAATTTTTTGAATGCACTTCTTTGTATTAGTATGTTGACGTTTATCTGCTATTGAGGAGGATGAGGATTTTCTGGGTGTTTTTATTCCTTTTAGAACGCCTTGTGATTTCTGTGGGGTTCTTAATTTGCTAGTTTTCTTTTGTGGTTTAGCGGAGTTTCTACTAAGTTGGCTTACAGTTAATATTCTTGTATCTGTTGAGGAGGGTCGGGACAAATTTGTAGGGAAGTTTAGAG
Organism: Cyrtodaria siliqua; assembly: GCA_037043455.1. NCBI lineage: Eukaryota > Metazoa > Mollusca > Bivalvia > Adapedonta > Hiatellidae > Cyrtodaria > Cyrtodaria siliqua. The sequence continues at coordinate 44,421 of JAWPHD010004968.1, forward strand.
GTTGATTTTGGATAGCTTTCATTATTTCTCTCTGGATATGATTTATCAGCAGAGGACCACTGGGTCTAGTTTTTTCATTAATAAGTTTAATTGTAATTTTAATGAGTGTTTCAATATTAGTATTGATGGTGTTTAGGCTGTTTGAAACACTTATTTTATATGGGGAAGTTTGAGAGGAGGACTCAACTGTTATGGGTTTAGTTTTTATTGGGGTGCACGGGGAAGTTTGAGAGGAGGACTCAAGGAATATAGGGGTAATTTTTATTGGGGTGCTCGGGGTGGGGGTCTCATCCATCTCCGCTAGGTCCAAAATTGATCTATTATGTTCACTGTTTTTGGTTGTCCAGTTAGAATCAAAACTGTCTCCGGATGATAAAATGGAGGTATTTTGGGTTATATTAAATATACTATTATCACTAATAGTTGTTGAAGTAATAGATGGTGAGACTGATAAAAAACTATTCTGATTTGATGTAAATATTTTCTTATCGGTGTTTGGGGTAGAAGCTATTTTGGTATTAGAATTAGGATGAGCTATCTCTGGGGATATAGAAAAGGTTGTTGTTTTTGTTCCTAGATCTGACGGGGTTAATAATAAACCATTTTTAGACCCGGGGGAGGTGTCGGTGTAGATGGGGTTAAGGATGACTTGGGGACCAGCCGTGGGGGCTATGTTTGGAGTAGATTGTTTCGGACCCGACTCTGGGGAATTAATGGGGGTTATTTGACTAGATCCTGGGGATATATCAATATATAGGGGGTTTATTTGTTTGGGGAGTTCCTTGCTGGAGTCTTGATGTTTTCTGATCTCCTCTAAATTTGATGGGTATTGGTTTATAGGAGGGGAAGCGAGGAGATGTTTACCAAGTCGACGAATCTTATTATCCTGCCCCCTAATAAATTTTATTATTTTTGGGTTCCAGAAAGGACTTAAAAGCATTTCAGGATCGACTGATAACTCGTTATCTAAGTTGTTTGCATTGTCAAGAGGTGCTGGGCTTGAGATGGGGGTGGCCGTATAAATGGGAAGGACTGGGAGGTCAGATTGGTTGGGCTCAGTGGGTTCTGATTTCATAGAATAATGTTGGGGCTTTGGGGCTGTAGAGGCTAGATCTAGTTCATTGTTGGGGATCTGGGGCTTAATTACTTCAGGGGAATGTTCTTTGGATGAATTGAACAATAAGTCCCAGTTTGTTTTAGATACTTTGAATGGACGGGTCGTGATCTCTATTAAGGAAGGAAGTTGGGTCTTTAATAAGGGATGTTGGTTCTCGCCGTTTATGGGCGGATTGGGCACTAGATCCAAGTTAGGTTTGGATACAGTAAATGGACGGGTCTTTATCTCTAATAAAGAAGGAATTGGGGACGTAGTAGAGGGGTGGGGATGTACACCGTCTATGGCCGGATTGAACAATAAGTCCCAGTTAAGTTTAGATATTATAAATGGACGGGTTTTTATTGCTAATTATTGAAAGTATTGGGGACGTAGATAAGGGTTGGGGATTAACGTCGTCCTCAACTGTTTTTCCAATATCGAATGTGGATTTGGTTGGGCCTAATGGATCGATATTTGGGGGAATGGGGACCTCCGTGTCCCAACTAGAGACATCGGGGCCATGTGCCCAGATTGATAATGGTTTATGGGCATCTGTAAGTTCATTATAATGTTCCTGTGGTTCTGATCTTGGGGACCACCCGACACGACCCGGGGCCGCTCCTTTTACTGTTTTGAGATCAGAGGGTTGCTCAGAATATTTGTTATGTTTAAAAGATCTAAATATTTTTATGGCAACTGGCCAAGAGGCCCTACGATTCTTTGAAAATTGTGTGATCTCTATGGTGTCACAGTAAATAGGGCAGCCCCGGTACCGTGTAGAGTGCTCCCCGCCACAGTTTATGCATTTATAAGTGCGGGAAGTACAGTCCCTTGTATAATGGGGTTGGGCGCATTTGGCACAGGTGATAGAGCCTGTACATTTGTTGGTTTTATGCCCAAACCCCTGGCACTTATAGCATCTAATTGGTGGGGTCACAAATTCCTCCACCTAAAAAGCCGTGTATGTTTTGTGAATTTTTAGCAGACTCGGCAAAGAGTCTCCGCCAAAGACAACCTTTACTGCCCCTGTCTGACTGCCATATTTGTTTAGAAGGACCGATAGAGAGAGGATATTTGGGATGTTGTCTTTTTCATCCACAAATTCTCTTTGGAGCTCCAATAGATCTGTTTCTATTGGAACGTTATGGATGACTCCCTCTATGGTTGTGGTTGGGGTGGCAGGCATGATCGTAAGGATCTCCAGGTCATCGAATTTAAATGGGCTTGATTTTAATATCAGCTGTTTTGCTTCCGATGACCTGGCTTCTACAAGGAGATCCCCAGATTTAAGGGGGATGACCCTATTGATCTTCTGGGGAAATTTAGAGTAGATCAGAGAGGATAATCTGACAATGGGTATAGCTTTAGTTAGCTGAATACCCCCCTTGGCTCTGAAATAAAATGTATGCTCCCAGTTATTGTGGGTGATATGATGGTTGTCACTGGCGGAGGCCGCTTCCCCGAGTTCTGCTGTAAGGTTTTTAAATAAAGGCATTTTGCAGATAATGATAGTTGGAGAGAAAATAAATAAATAAATTAATTAATACAGGTTGTACAGAGTCTTAGCTCTGTCTTAAATGTATAGTGTATAACACTAAAGTCACAGTATTTGTTTAATTCAACTTACATATGCCAATAGCAACGTTCAGTTGACTATTTGTATATTTTTATATTTTTCCCTTAACCCTAATTTAAAACTATATTTCAGAGTATTTGTAATTAAGATACCACCACAGGTGTTCTAAAAACATCCGCTTACATTTATACGTGGTTAAATTTGACCACGCCCCAGCGATCACTTGTTTTACATAGACTTATATAGATTCGAAATGAAAACATCTTCTCCACTGAGGGCACAAGGTATAGAGCTCTCATATAGTGCATGTAGTATAAGAGGTAAAGCTATAGGTCTAATATTGTGCATGTACCATAAGTATATGATCCTCTATCAAGTTCGTTCAAATCGTGACCATGGGGTCAAATTTGGCACTACCGCAGAGGTCACATGTTTTACACAAACTTATATAGGGAAAAACCTTAAAAGAGTTAACTTTCTTCTCTGAACACTTACTGAGCATGAAGAGAGGGATACATCCATCCAACCAGTATCGGCCCAGGGTCCGTCCCCACTAGGGACATGTAGCACAAAGGTCTTAACTTGGAAAACGTTGAACTCCCCACCATATAACCATATATATGTTATAAGCAATGTGAGAATATGGACGATTACGGAACTGCTCTGTGCAAAGTAAGAATTCTTAAAATGCCCGACGATTCCGGAATTGTGCAGGACTATTCCGGAATTGCGCAAGGGGTTAATCGATATAAAACCACCATGTGTCGGCGCAATTTGAGAATGTTTTGCGCAAAGTACGAATTTGTGTTGGGATTTGAAAAGGAATATAGTGTTTGTAACCTATTTATTTCTATTTACTTATGCTTAATTGTTTCATCCGTCTTTTATAAAAGATAAAATGTATAAAACAAAATCATAGTTTGGTTTGGTAAATAATTAACATGAACTTAATTATTGAGAAAACAAGCTAAAGCCCTCCAACAATAAAGCGCGGATTTATATTACTGAAATAAGGAGATACATTATGGTTAAGAAAATATAAACAAGTGTTGCACAGTGGTGCTAACGTCGGATTTCGAATTCACCATTTTAACTGTTTAAAAGCTTTCCGGCAATTCGTTTTCGAGAAATGAGGAAAAACAAAAACTTTAACAAAAAACGTTTACCAAAACGCCAAAACGCGTAGACGGACATACGGACGGACAGAAGATAGACGAAAATCGCCAAAAAAAAAGCCTGAATTTGCTACGCTATACGGCTAAAAATAAAAAACAAAACGCGGCACAGACAATAATATTTCTAATAACGGCTCAAATTGGGCATTCCATATATATTTTAGAGATTTCCTATGATCTCTTTATACAAACATGTAGCTATATACCTTCGTATATACTGGCATCTACAAATGCATTCAAATATTGAACATCTGTCAAATAACAAACACGCCAATTACTCAATACATGCGTCAGGTGTTAAAGCTACAACTACTACTAATTGCATTTGCCTGTTTTAATCATATTTATTAAAGCATTATACTGATACATGTAAGATATACACATATATTAAATGTCAAATTGTTCAGAACATCTGTCGTCTGCCAAATGTACTAAATCAATCATTTACACAGACCGTTTGAGAATAAATTACCAGTTTATGGTATTGCTATTAATGGCATTTGAATATTTGAATGATACTTAATAAATAGTGGATATTAATATACATTTTATAGACAATGATGAGATAAACACATGTTGCATCATGCGTATACTTGCAATTTAAACATACGTTATTGCTTTTATTTTACATACAAGCAAAATGTTTGAGCCACAAGTTCTTCCAGCATTATTAACGAAGGCCTTTGCCGTCAGTATTACAATTAACCACTAGAACCAAAATAACCTTAATGTGTGCTATTCCTACTGTGCGCACGGACGATTCCGGAATTGAACCGCGCATTTTGAGAATTCCGATAATGCCGCGCGTTTTAAATTTTGAATTGACCATCTTCTCATATACACTCACTGGGCATGAACAGACGGATACAACCATCCCACCAGCATTGGCCCCGGGGTTCATCCCCTTCTGACATAGTACACCATTGAGATCCCCACCATATACATCTTAACGCGGGTGCAGTAATGTGTGATATTGCACCATCGACTGCGTGATCTCATTCTGTTATGAATTATAAGCTTTTTTTAAACAGTTTCCATCTTTGCGAAGATAATCAGGTGAGCTATTCAGTGCCATTTTGGTCATCTTGTTCAAAATTTCACATGCTTGTAGATGTGCCGTGAATCCAACTATGGCTGTTCTTGCATCTTGTGTTGCTACAGAAGTGAGTATGTTGACCTATGCCTGTATCACGCTATCTTGGGGGTGATTAGCGTATCCATTTGCAGCATATTGATACTTATGGGCATCGAACTTGGGTCTGTTCGGTTCAACACGTGAGTTTATGTTTTAATGTTGGGGTATTTTGTTGGGTAGAGGTGTGTGGTTGCTCTGAGTTGGTGGTTGTTATGCCTCGGACATTGCATATATTGTGGTTGATGTCTGGACTGAGGTAAGGCGGCAGCTCATTCACCACTTGTTCGCCGAGGATCACTGGGTGTCTAGGCTACCGCGGTGAGGAAAAGGTTAATTACGGTCGATAATGGTGGCCAGTCATGACTTCCCTTGTGGCGTATCAGCCACAGGTTGGTGATGAAAGGGCATGTGCATGTGCCGTATTTACTATTATTGTTTAAGATTACCGTTTCTTTTTGTATACATATGAATAACGTATTGGATATGGTCACAGCCCTTTTTAGCGAGATTTTACTTGCTCTTAATTGTTTGGTTTAATTATACGAGTTAGGTTCTCAAACTATTACTGATATTTTTTTTGCAGATTATGGCCTAATAGGTGCAGTTGCTGTTGCGGGCCACTTTTTGATTTCGAATTTACATCGTGTGTTATTTATATCTACTGTAGAGTTACGCTGGCGTTTTGTCACATTCTTTTCTTTAATTATCTTTTTTTATTTGTTTTTTATGATACCTCTGTTTACTCTTTAATATACCATATTTATACCCACGTTTTTGAAATAAAAGGTATATTAAAATCGCCTCCATTTGTCATTCTGTCCGTCCGTCCGTCTGTCCGTTACCGCATCTCCTTCTAAACCGCTAAACGGAATTCAACCAAACTTAGGAATGAACCACGGAGAACACGATGTGTCGTGTTTAATGTCAGTAAATGTACAATATTGATGACGACATGACGTAATAAATTTGATTAAGTCGTCAAATTTCTTATCGACATATTGAAATATAACTAGTCAAGACGCCATACAACAACTAAACTTATTTTATTAACGAAAATGTCGACTTAAGTCTTTCTGACATGTGAAGGTAAATCGTACTAAGACGCATTCTTTCAAGTAGAAATGATTCAAGAAACACGCCGTAAGTCGAGAAAATGGGGTCGAGAAGACGAGAAACAATGCAACAACCCGCCAATTTCGAAGTCTATAAGGAAGTAATTAACGCAACAACTGGTGAACCTTAAACGTTTCCATATAAATTTGATTAAGTCGTCAAATGTTTTATCGACATATTGAAATATAACTAGTTAAGACGACATACAGCAACTAAACTTATTTAATTGACGAAAATGTCGACTTCAGTCTTTCTGGCATGTGAAGATAAATCGTACTAAGTTGCATTCTTTCAAGTCGAAATGATTAGAGAAATACGCCGTAAGTTGAGAAAATGGGGTCGAGTAGACGCGAAACAATGCAACAACCCGCCAATTTCGAAGTCTATAAGGAGGTAATTAACGCAACAACTGGTGACCCTTAAACGTTTCCATACAATTGAAAGAATGTCGCGTTGTCGTGGGCGACATTACGACAATACGACATTGTATCTGGCCCCAACCGGACACCGTAGTAGACTCTTCTAAAGTTTGCAATTATACTTTCCTCTTCGATTGACCGGACGGGCGGTGGACTCTATAACGCCTTCCTAAATCCTTTAAGGCGGGAAACGTTTGTTGAATGAATGTCTTTCACTCCTTTTTGTCGTGCCCTTTGCGGTTTACCCCTTCATACTCTGACGTCAGACAAGTCATCGAGTACATATATATGTACGGTGTCCTGTTGGGACCAGACACGATGTCGTGGGCGACAATGCGACGCCCGACAACGCGACATCGCGACATCGCGATACGACAGTGCGACATTGCGATACGACAACTCGATGTCCACCAATGCCAAGGTCAAGGATAATGTTTTGCGTCATCAGTTTTGTTAGGTAAGGTAAGTAACTTTTTTTTTCTGATAGCTTTAATTTCTTTGTTTGATACTTGGTCATATTGTCGTAATGTCGCCGCCCACATCGCGACATTACGATATAATTGTCGCGATGTCGTATCGCAATTTCGCGATTTCGTATCGCAATGTCGAGTTGTCATATCGCAATGTCGCATTGTCGTATCGCGATGTCGCGATGTCGCGTTGTCGGGCGTCGCATTGTCGACACTGCGACATTGTATCTGGCCCCAACAGGACACCGTACATATGAGATTAGAGTCTTAGGTTATATTTTGATATGACATGTACATGTCTGTGTTTCTTCTTGTAACACATAGCTAAGCTTTCTCAAATGTAAGGGGCTAACTTGGCGGGGATTATTTTTAGTTACACTGTCCTGTTGTTTAGGGATGATGACAGGTTAAGAGTGAGGTTTGGTGCACCCTTGATCCGGTTTAAACTCCCCGGTGGTCCTGTTTGCCACTGACCATTCCAAGGCGGTACCCCTGTTGTCAACCCTTATATGTTTGTGATGTGCTTTTGAATCACCTTCGCGTTGTAATACTTGTTGGAGTGACTGTATTCTGTGAATGCGACTCTTCCTGTTGGACCTATAACATTTTCTTTATGAGAATGTTACTTACTTTGTATATAAAATATAGATCTCTACAAAAGCTTGACGACAACGAAAACTTATTCGTGGTAATTTAATTCAACTCCGACTTTAGAGTTCATACTTCAGACTTCACACTTCACACTTCAAATTGCAGAATTCAGAGTTCAGAGTTCAGACTTGAGAGTTCAGATTTCAGAGTACATATTTCAGACTTCAGAGTTCAGACTTCAAACTTCACACTTCAAAGTTCATACTTCAGTGTTCATATTTCAGACTTCACAGTTCGGACTTTAGAGTTCAAACTTCAGAGTTCAGAGTTCAGATATCAGACCTCAGACTTCAGACTTCTAAGTATACTCTTAAATGTTCAGATTTCAGAGTTCACACTTCAGACTTCAGAGTACAAACTTCAACATTTAAATAATTACAACACGAATAAGTTATAGTTGTCGTCAAGCTATAATAGTGTTATAATAAGTAGATTTCTATTTTATCAGTCTCCTTAACATCAAATCCTAATTACACTTTGATACTCTTGATACTCTTCGCTTATAGCGTAGAGTATCGCAGAGTAATAATAATAATAATAATCTTTACATCCTGAAATTGGGTGCGCGTAATTTAGTCGAAGTGGGTGGGTGGGATGGGTTGGTGTGGTGTGGGTTGGGGGATATCTTCCTCTGAGAAATCTTGAATAAAAACATATACCTAAAACGCTTCAATCTGATGCTCCCTCACACACTGTGTGTATGAGAGGTGGGTGGGGTCCTCTCACAAAAAATAATAATATACACATGTACTAAAAATGCTGTAATCTGACGAGTTTCTTTGTATTTCTTGTACAATCTAAAAAAAGCTTTATTTTTCAATTATTTTGTACTCACTTTATTATGGAGAGGGTAGGTTTGGTAGTGTGATAATAATGACTGAAAATGTTACATTCGTTTTTCATTTCTTTCGTACCCGTATGTGGGCATACAATACACGCTTACAAAAAAAAACTTGCCATAAGAAACGCACCCCCACGGCCTTGGCTATGGAAATTACTTAATATTTCTATTCACCTAGATGCACACCTAAATTACGTTTATTTTTACTGTTTTGGTATGATTTCGTGTTGTTTTAAAAATGTAAAATATAAAGGCAGAGGGCTTGATTTTGCATTATCTGAGGGGGGGCGGGGTAGGGGTGCAGGGGTGGAATACAACACGACTCTAATACATTCGCATCTACGATGTTTAACTTAAAATTTATTTGTGTGCGTACAACCTAAAATCATTACTACGCCCGTCTCTATACTCTTCCCCTATCAATTGAAACAGAGGATATATTCGACCGAAAAAAACTGTCCCTGAACGAGTTTGTAAATATTGTAACATCAACAATCGAGGATGAAACTCATTTTTTGATTGACTGCGAGTTTTATTCAGATATTAGATATGAACTTTTTAATGCAGAATATCAAGCTGAAAACAGGTTTTTGCTGTTTTTATCAACTAAAAAATTATCATTCTTAATTGACTGTGATATGCTTCAGCACATATTAGCAGAAGTACTTTTAAAAATGTATAAACGACGCTCTTTAACATTGTAAAAATGCATAACTGTGTTATAAAAGTAATTAAAATAAATGTGTTTTTTTTTTAAATAATGAGAGTTAGGAATTTAATTGTAGTTTTCATGTTAATTATGTGTAATTAATCTAAATAATAGCTTTAATTATTGAATATATTTAATGCAATACATTTGTATCTTTTATTATGTTTTAACATGTACAATTGTGTTTTATAGTGTTTCATATGCCTATGATGGCAGGTTATCAAATAACAATGTTGTATACTATTTGTAATGGTAACTGTATTTTATATGTGACACTTTAATACAAAATTACTTACTTACTACTTACATGATAAATTTCTAAATAGAATAATTATCCTGTAATTAATCATGCTTGATTGGACATTTGCGGGTAGAACGCGCCATTCTTGTAAAAACATTTGTCGAGGAGGTGAGAAAAAGCAGGCACTTTTATTACCCCGATATCCGCTCTGGCGGTAATAAATGATCAATTAAAAGTAATAAAAGTGATGTTTAGCTAGGTTTATACAATGCATTTGGCCACTTACCATTGTTTTATTAGTTCAACATTCTAGATGTGTCTTGTAAGTGTTCATGAATACATTAGACTGTTTATAAGTACAAATAGTCTAATACGAAGAAACAAAAGGAAGTACGTGTGATCTTTAGGAATAGTTGGAAACTAGAATTTATGATCGATCGGTATGTACACTTTTAAAAAATAAATAAATAATTAAAAATCGTGCATATATATGTGTACTATGTAGATATTGTTTCCTATAATGCAGTAAGTGTTAAGACACTTACCTTATTCTCACACTATTCGACACTACTCAAATAGGAAATTAAAATAAAGGCATAAAAAAAATCGTATTTCTACTTGAATACATCTATACATTTGTTTGATGCAACAAAATGATATTCTTCCGACAGAAAAAAAGTAACACACTGAATACTATGGGTTTTTTAAAACGAATGCTATAATGTACGAATCAGTGTACACAAACACACTTGTTTAAGCAAACAAATACCAATTAATATGATGTCTTTACAAAATAGGTTATTTCTCATCTTATATAGTATTCATCGATGTACCATTGGATTATATGTCTTAAATGTATGTCTTCCCTACCATGTGGATAATTTTCTGTAGAAAGAAACGATTTTTATAAATTATAGATAATATTTCAGCAGAACGTGTAAACAAATACACGGCCCGTCGTAAAGAAAAAATCCATTGATAGTGAGTCGTTAAAAAGCTTATTTCTCATTTATCATAGCATTTGTCGAAATAATTGTTCGTTATGTGCAATTTTTTTTAGATATGGAGTGAATTTCTTTAGCAAGAAAACGGTTTTCATAAGTTATAGATATTTTTCATTAAAATGTGTGCTACCACGCCAACGCCACATTAAATTCACACGCGTGGACTATCAGTAGGGCGTGTGTTACCAAGCGACACCGGTCCGTTCCGGTGTTTCATCTCCGTTACGGTCCGTTTCCGTCCGTTAGGATGAATCGTACCACCGGTTTAGTTGTTTCGGTTATGGAAATTAAGTAATAATTACATTTTAAAAAGTAGTTTATATGTGCATGATAAGGTTATATAAAACAAGTTTAAAATAATTATTAAGGATTGTTATTTTGTCATTTTGCAATTGTAGAATTGTATATTGTTACGATAAAATATTGAAGAAGTTTTTAATTTAACCCCGTAACTACAATGTCTCAGTCTGTAACAAGGAATTTGATTGGACGAGACTTTTGACCCTGTTCATTAACAATGCAGGTGCACCCATATTTATAGGTGCACCTGTAAAAGTATAGGTGCACCTATATATTTTATAGGTGCACCTATATATTTTATGGGTGCACCGACAATTTTATGGGTGCACCTATAATTTTACAGGTGCACCCATAAAAAATATAGGTGCACCTATATTTTTTATAGGTGCACCTACACTTTTCTATAGGTGCACCTACATCTGTAGTTTTGACCCCGATCGTACACCATATACACGTTCGAGGCCGTGGCCTAATGTTAGAGCGCTCGACTTCTATGCAGAAGATCCGAGTTTAAATCCCTTAGGTTTTTTTCTATGTTTTTTTCTTTGTTCTCTTCTCTTCACTTCAATAAGTAATTAGAAACTATTTGATTGACTTTATGCAAAATCTAATAATGCATGCAATGTTTTACTTTTTGCATCCAGTATTTAATTGTGAAGATGCACTGATATTGAGACTTCGATATTGCAAAATTTACGTCATGACATGTGGCGGGAAATTGCATCACGTGACAAGTGCATCATTCTGATCCCCATATGTGCGGAAATATGGGCATGCAGCTATTATAAGATGCAAAACATCCCTCAAAACCCGCCTCCTAGTCTTCAACTATTGGCTTTTCATAACTTAAAAGTTAGAGAAAAAAGCTCTAGAACGAAGCTTTTTGGAAAGTTAAAACATGTTTTATACTTAGAATTCTTGTCCGGAGCAGCTTCAAAACTGCTGATGGGACCGGAATTAAACTTCACACAACGATAAGGGAAATGAGAGAAAGTGCGGAGTGCAAGAAACGTTACTCGATCTTAGTTCGAATCAGAGTTATTACCTTTGTGTTTTTTATACTTAGAATTCTCTTCCGGAGCATAACTTCAAAACCACAAAAGGGATTAAAATTAAACTTCGCATACTGATAGAGGTTCCTAATAAAAAATGTTGCGTGCAAGACCAATAACTCTATCTTTATTCAAATTGGAGTTATTGCCCTTTGTAATTGTATGCTTAGAATTCTTGTTCGGAGCCTATCTTGAATAGTATTAATGTGCCTAGATTGAACACGTTGCACAATGATAGAGGGACATAATAGGATGTGCAGAGAGTAAGAGCCATAACTATGTCTTCATTAAAGTTACAATTATTTCCCTTTGTAATTGTATACTTAATATTATTGTTACAACTGATAACAGATAATTCAAGCAAAGCCTTCAATTCGGGGAGCATCCATCGGTTCTACCGATATTCTTGTATTTTCAGTATGTTTGTTCTATCTGTTTTTTTTCAGGCTTTAATAATATAAATACATTGCATTTGCATTTTTAAAAAAAATAGTGTTTAAAAGCGACTTTGCCAACATGTCACGCTTTTTTAAAGCAACTTACGGCAATTAGAACAAAAACGTCAAGACAGTTTCAGTTTTATTTGCAAATTCTCAGTTTGTATACAAACAAAAGCACGAGATCAAAATACATGTACAAAGTCATATTTTTTCCCCAGCATATTGTCATATTATAAAACATAGAGGACAACACACTCTCACTATAGTAGTATTGTAAGTAAATAATACTATGAAATTAAATATTGAATAATCTTAAATTAAATTGAATAATCTTATAACTAACTTATCGATAATAAGGCATTTTTAAAAACAATCGTTCGAATTAGTTATTTACCTCAAAACGTGCAAGTGATGCGTGGATTTCGAGACCGGATTTCGTAGCTTTACCACTGAATGGAAATGCAGTAGATGCACGTGATTTAATAGCACGTAAATTGAGTTGTGTGAGCAGTCAATCATTTTGGTTGTTTGTGTTGGATGTATTTTCTATAGGACTTTACCGTTTAAAATAGGTACGTCTTTTTGTATTATGCCTCTAGTGTATTAATAGTACCGTTTGTAATATTTAATGTTCAAGCAGAGATGGAGTTTTAGACTATAAAAAGCATGTAATGAAACATCCGTGTTAAACGGGTCTGTTGCAGTAATGCTGTGTTTGCAGGAGCGGATATGTGGTGGGATTGGGTGGGGTTACCATGTATTTATGTATATATGTATATTTAACGTTAGATCGGACGACGCTACATCATACCAACAAAACAAGTTCATCAGACCAATTCACTGCACCTTGTTTGTTTAGCTCCTCCCCAAAAGTAAATGTTTTTCAGTGGGAACTGAGACGAACTAGTTTTTTGCATTACAGTCATGTGCGTTAGAAATGTAAACGTTCATTAATGCATACATCCATATATCCGTCCGGCTTTTTCGTTTATTCGTTCGCCATCCATCCATCCGCCATTCATCACGGTCCGTTCATCCGTCTGTTCGTTCTTTTGGCCTTGCACTTAATCAAATGCGACTGGTATATTCCTTTTAATGCAATGATGTGTCTTTGCTGTTGTTTCAATATTAAGTTTGTTTTTATTTGTTATGTTTAGCGAAATTATATTAGTCGGGAAACAAATAAATAAGAATTATAATTATTATGACTATATAACATGGACGCACTTCAAGTGTTCAAAATAAATAAATAAAATCAGTGCAGCTATCTGTTATTTGTGTATACCAACATGCAAAAGGAACAGGAGTCATGGTTGGCAGACGATTTATTAAGCAACTATATTTGTATAAATTGTCTGTAATAATGTCCTTATTGGAGGAAATAAAGATTATATATTTAATAATATACTCGGTAAAAAAAGTTTTAGACCAGGGTTTATAAAGTCATATAAAAATAAAACTAGTGGACAAAACTTAAGTATCTTTTTTTAGTAACCAAGGTCTACCCTATCCGGTTAATTTGGTACCAGAAACTTGAAATTCCAAACAAGATTTGATTTTTAAAAAATATCGCCAACACACAAAGGGTCTGTAATTTTGTTTGCAAAGTCCATACAAAGTAACAGTTACGGACACATTCGAGTAACCAATAAAAAGATTATTATTTTTTCGCAAACTTTCATTGTAAACGATAATTATTGTTGACTGTTGATCTATTGTGAATTATCAACTGAGATAATAAGCGTTATGGTCGAATGTCATGGTTCAGCGATCATTGTACGGGTTCGAACACTGCCATGGTCCAAAACTTCTTTTACAGAGTATATGTTGAGAGTTGTCTACTTGACACTTGCTTCACGCGTGAACATTAATTGTATACATAGACCTAAATAGCATTTTTTAAGTTGAAAAAAACTATTGCATACTTCCACCTTTACACGACGAGGAAGTATCTACTACACAAACACATTTGAAATCCATTCTGTGGTGTAGTATTCTATTCCTGATACGTCTTAAAGGGGCACATGTCAATTTCTAAGTAGTTACTTGGAATTACAAGTATTACCTTAGGCAAAAAAAAAATACCTGTGTTTCCGGTGGCCCAACCGACCCTTTTTTAAGGGGCCGACCCTAAAACATTTTATGAAAAAAAAAAAGAAGAAAAATACATAAAAAAGTATATAAAAATTAATTTGTTCTGAACAATGATTTATCACAATATATCGAGGTAAACTGACATCACAGAGAAACTTTCAGTTGTATCATCTACTTGTATGGGGTTTATGAGATAAATACATGTAGAATCTCACAATATCTTGCTCCAAAAAAAAAAAAAATGCCTACCGACCTACCCTATTTTTTTAGAGCATGCAATAGGAACTCTTTTTTTTGGCCTTAGATCATTTATCCAGTATTATTTTGACTTAAACCTGCTTGCATTTAATTAAATATTTCAAATGTTCTTCTTGTTCTACCATATGTTTGAATATGCTATCGTTATAATATAATCAGCACATAGTAATACGCAATAGCAAGTTGACTTAAATATAAGTCGGTCAATATCAAAACCTTCATATACTTTTTGCATTTATTTAATTTACAGTATTTACTTTGAATGTTGCATTCAATTTTTGTTTTAAAGACCATTACTCCAGCGCTTTTTTTCACCCTTTTGGGAATGGAACCGGTACCCATTCAATTGGGAAAATTCGCGTTGGTTTGTCTGAAATTGGGATTTTTTCAATGTCAAACAAAATCAATATCGTATACTTAAATACCTTGCAAACACATTACCATGTATACATTCTCTTGTATTATTTCATTACCCTCACCTAAAAGAATAGATTTCCCCTTCTGTTTAAAGTTCCATGTAACATATTAAAACAACAAAAAATTATTGGGAATTGTATTACTCCATTTGGGAAAAAACCCATACAATATACCATTGGGAATGGTACCGTTTTTCGGTACCACTTATATAAGGAAAACAAATATTTTATGCCCAAACCCCTGGCACTTATAGCATCTAATTGGTGGGGTCACAAATTCCTCCACCTAAAAAGCCGTGTATGTTTTGTGAATTTTTAGCAGACTCGGCAAAGAGTCTCCGCCAAAGACAACCTTTACTGCCCCTGTCTGACTGCCATATTTGTTTAGAAGGACCGATAGAGAGAGGATATTTGGGATGTTGTCTTTTTCATCCACAAATTCTCTTTGGAGCTCCAATAGATCTGTTTCTATTGGAACGTTATGGATGACTCCCTCTATGGTTGTGGTTGGGGTGGCAGGCATGATCGTAAGGATCTCCAGGTCATCGAATTTAAATGGGCTTGATTTTAAGATCAGCTGTTTTGCTTCCGATGACCTGGCTTCTACAAGGAGATCCCCAGATTTAAGGGGGATGACCCTATTGATCTTCTGGGGAAATTTAGAGTAGATCAGAGAGGATAATCTGACAATGGGTATAGCTTTAGTTAGCTGAATACCCCCCTTGGCTCTGAAATAAAATGTATGCTCCCAGTTATTGTGGGTGATATGATGGTTGTCACTGGCGGAGGCCGCTTCCCCGAGTTCTGCTGTAAGGTTTTTAAATAAAGGCATTTTGCAGATAATGATAGTTGGAGAGAAAATAAATAAATTAATTAATTAATACAGGTTGTACAGAGTCTTAGCTCTGTCTTAAATGTATAGTGTATAACACTAAAGTCACAGTATTTGTTTAATTCAACTTACATATGCCAATAGCAACGTTCAGTTGACTATTTGTATATTTTTATATTTTTCCCTTAACCCTAATTTAAAACTATATTTCAGAGTATTTGTAATTAAGATACCACCACAGGTGTTCTAAAAACATCCGCTTACATTTATACGTGGTTAAATTTGACCACGCCCCAGCGATCACTTGTTTTACATAGACTTATATAGATTCGAAATGAAAACATCTTCTCCACTGAGGGCACAAGGTATAGAGCTCTCATATATTGCATGTAGTATAAGAGGTAAAGCTATAGGTCTAATATTGTGCATGTACCATAAGTATATGATCCTCTATCAAGTTCGTTCAAATCGTGACCATGGGGTCAAATTTGGCACTACCGCAGAGGTCACATGTTTTACACAAACTTATATAGGGAAAAACCTTAAAAGAGTTAACTTTCTTCTCTGAACACTTACTGAGCATGAAGAGAGGGATACATCCATCCAACCAGTATCGGCCCAGGGTCCGTCCCCACTAGGGACATGTAGCACAAAGGTCTTAACTTGGAAAACGTTGAACTCCCCACCATATAACCATATATATGTTATAAGCAATGTGAGAATATGGACGATTACGGAACTGCTCTGTGCAAAGTAAGAATTCTTAAAATGCCCGACGATTCCGGAATTGTGCAGGACTATTCCGGAATTGCGCAAGGGGTTAATCGATATAAAACCACCATGTGTCGGCGCAATTTGAGAATGTTTTGCGCAAAGTACGAATTTGTGTTGGGATTTGAAAAGGAATATAGTGTTTGAAACCTATTTATTTCTATTTACTTATGCTTAATTGTTTCATCCGTCTTTTATAAAAGATAAAATGTATAAAACAAAATCATAGTTTGGTTTGGTAAATAATTAACATGAACTTTATTATTGAGAAAACAAGCTAAAGCCCTCCAACAATAAAGCGCGGATTTATATTACTGAAATAAGGAGATACATTATGGTTAAGAAAATATAAACAAGTGTTGCACAGTGGTGCTAACGTCGGATTTCGAATTCACCATTTTAACTGTTTAAAAGCTTTCCGGCAATTCGTTTTCGAGAAATGAGGAAAAACAAAAACTTTAACAAAAAACGTTTACCAAAACGCCAAAACGCGTAGACGGACATACGGACGGACAGAAGATAGACGAAAATCGCCAAAAAAAAGCCTGAATTTGCTACGCTATACGGCTAAAAATAAAAAACAAAACGCGGCACAGACAATAATATTTCTAATAACGGCTCAAATTGGGCATTCCATATATATTTTAGAGATTTCCTATGATCTCTTTATACAAACATGTAGCTATATACCTTCGTATATACTGGCATCTACAAATGCATTCAAATATTGAACATCTGTCAAATAACAAACACGCCAATTACTCAATACATGCGTCAGGTGTTAAAGCTACAACTACTACTAATTGCATTTGCCTGTTTTAATCATATTTATTAAAGCATTATACTGATACATGTAAGATATACACATATATTAAATGTCAAATTGTTCAGAACATCTGTCGTCTGCCAAATGTACTAAATCAATCATTTACACAGACCGTTTGAGAATAAATTACCAGTTTATGGTATTGCTATTAATGGCATTTGAATATTTGAATGATACTTAATAAATAGTGGATATTAATATACATTTTATAGACAATGATGAGATAAACACATGTTGCATCATGCGTATACTTGCAATTTAAACATACGTTATTGCTTTTATTTTACATACAAGCAAAATGTTTGAGCCACAAGTTCTTCCAGCATTATTAACGAAGGCCTTTGCCGTCAGTATTACAATTAACCACTAGAACCAAAATAACCTTAATGTGTGCTATTCCTACTGTGCGCACGGACGATTCCGGAATTGAACCGCGCATTTTGAGAATTCCGATAATGCCGCGCGTTTTAAATTTTGAATTGACCATCTTCTCATATACACTCACTGGGCATGAACAGACGGATACAACCATCCCACCAGCATTGGCCCCGGGGTTCATCCCCTTCTGACATAGTACACCATTGAGATCCCCACCATATACATCTTAACGCGGGTGCAGTAATGTGTGATATTGCACCATCGACTGCGTGATCTCATTCTGTTATGAATTATAAGCTTTTTTTAAACAGTTTCCATCTTTGCGAAGATAATCAGGTGAGCTATTCAGTGCCATTTTGGTCATCTTGTTCAAAATTTCACATGCTTGTAGATGTGCCGTGAATCCAACTATGGCTGTTCTTGCATCTTGTGTTGCTACAGAAGTGAGTATGTTGACCTATGCCTGTATCACGCTATCTTGGGGGTGATTAGCGTATCCATTTGCAGCATATTGATACTTATGGGCATCGAACTTGGGTCTGTTCGGTTCAACACGTGAGTTTATGTTTTAATGTTGGGGTATTTTGTTGGGTAGAGGTGTGTGGTTGCTCTGAGTTGGTGGTTGTTATGCCTCGGACATTGCATATATTGTGGTTGATGTCTGGACTGAGGTAAGGCGGCAGCTCATTCACCACTTGTTCGCCGAGGATCACTGGGTGTCTAGGCTACCGCGGTGAGGAAAAGGTTAATTACGGTCGATAATGGTGGCCAGTCATGACTTCCCTTGTGGCGTATCAGCCACAGGTTGGTGATGAAAGGGCATGTGCATGTGCCGTATTTACTATTATTGTTTAAGATTACCGTTTCTTTTTGTATACATATGAATAACGTATTGGATATGGTCACAGCCCTTTTTAGCGAGATTTTACTTGCTCTTAATTGTTTGGTTTAATTATACGAGTTAGGTTCTCAAACTATTACTGATATTTTTTTGCAGATTATGGCCTAATAGGTGCAGTTGCTGTTGCGGGCCACTTTTTGATTTCGAATTTACATCGTGTGTTATTTATATCTACTGTAGAGTTACGCTGGCGTTTTGTCACATTCTTTTCTTTAATTATCTTTTTTTATTTGTTTTTTATGATACCTCTGTTTACTCTTTAATATACCATATTTATACCCACGTTTTTGAAATAAAAGGTATATTAAAATCGCCTCCATTTGTCATTCTGTCCGTCCGTCCGTCTGTCCGTTACCGCATCTCCTTCTAAACCGCTAAACGGAATTCAACCAAACTTAGGAATGAACCACGGAGAACACGATGTGTCGTGTTTAATGTCAGTAAATGTACAATATTGATGACGACATGACGTAATAAATTTGATTAAGTCGTCAAATTTCTTATCGACATATTGAAATATAACTAGTCAAGACGCCATACAACAACTAAACTTATTTTATTAACGAAAATGTCGACTTAAGTCTTTCTGACATGTGAAGGTAAATCGTACTAAGACGCATTCTTTCAAGTAGAAATGATTCAAGAAACACGCCGTAAGTCGAGAAAATGGGGTCGAGAAGACGAGAAACAATGCAACAACCCGCCAATTTCGAAGTCTATAAGGAAGTAATTAACGCAACAACTGGTGAACCTTAAACGTTTCCATATAAATTTGATTAAGTCGTCAAATGTTTTATCGACATATTGAAATATAACTAGTTAAGACGACATACAGCAACTAAACTTATTTAATTGACGAAAATGTCGACTTCAGTCTTTCTGGCATGTGAAGATAAATCGTACTAAGTTGCATTCTTTCAAGTCGAAATGATTAGAGAAATACGCCGTAAGTTGAGAAAATGGGGTCGAGTAGACGCGAAACAATGCAACAACCCGCCAATTTCGAAGTCTATAAGGAGGTAATTAACGCAACAACTGGTGACCCTTAAACGTTTCCATACAATTGAAAGAATGTCGCGTTGTCGTGGGCGACATTACGACAATACGACATTGTATCTGGCCCCAACCGGACACCGTAGTAGACTCTTCTACAGTTTGCAATTATACTTTCCTCTTCGATTGACCGGACGGGCGGTGGACTCTATAACGCCTTCCTAAATCCTTTAAGGCGGGAAACGTTTGTTGAATGAATGTCTTTCACTCCTTTTTGTCGTGCCCTTTGCGGTTTACCCCTTCATACTCTGACGTCAGACAAGTCATCGAGTACATATATATGTACGGTGTCCTGTTGGGACCAGACACGATGTCGTGGGCGACAATGCGACGCCCGACAACGCGACATCGCGACATCGCGATACGACAGTGCGACATTGCGATACGACAACTCGATGTCCACCAATGCCAAGGTCAAGGATAATGTTTTGCGTCATCAGTTTTGTTAGGTAAGGTAAGTAACTTTTTTTTTCTGATAGCTTTAATTTCTTTGTTTGATACTTGGTCATATTGTCGTAATGTCGCCGCCCACATCGCGACATTACGATATAATTGTCGCGATGTCGTATCGCAATTTCGCGATTTCGTATCGCAATGTCGAGTTGTCATATCGCAATGTCGCATTGTCGTATCGCGATGTCGCGATGTCGCGTTGTCGGGCGTCGCATTGTCGACACTGCGACATTGTATCTGGCCCCAACAGGACACCGTACATATGAGATTAGAGTCTTAGGTTATATTTTGATATGACATGTACATGTCTGTGTTTCTTCTTGTAACACATAGCTAAGCTTTCTCAAATGTAAGGGGCTAACTTGGCGGGGATTATTTTTAGTTACACTGTCCTGTTGTTTAGGGATGATGACAGGTTAAGAGTGAGGTTTGGTGCACCCTTGATCCGGTTTAAACTCCCCGGTGGTCCTGTTTGCCACTGACCATTCCAAGGCGGTACCCCTGTTGTCAACCCTTATATGTTTGTGATGTGCTTTTGAATCACCTTCGCGTTGTAATACTTGTTGGAGTGACTGTATTCTGTGAATGCGACTCTTCCTGTTGGACCTATAACATTTTCTTTATGAGAATGTTACTTACTTTGTATATAAAATATAGATCTCTACAAAAGCTTGACGACAACGAAAACTTATTCGTGGTAATTTAATTCAACTCCGACTTTAGAGTTCATACTTCAGACTTCACACTTCACACTTCAAATTGCAGAATTCAGAGTTCAGAGTTCAGACTTGAGAGTTCAGATTTCAGAGTTCATATTTCAGACTTCAGAGTTCAGACTTCAAACTTCACACTTCAAAGTTCATACTTCAGTGTTCATATTTCAGACTTCACAGTTCGGACTTTAGAGTTCAAACTTCAGAGTTCAGAGTTCAGATATCAGACCTCAGACTTCAGACTTCTAAGTATACTCTTAAATGTTCAGATTTCAGAGTTCACACTTCAGACTTCAGAGTACAAACTTCAACATTTAAATAATTACAACACGAATAAGTTATAGTTGTCGTCAAGCTATAATAGTGTTATAATAAGTAGATTTCTATTTTATCAGTCTCCTTAACATCAAATCCTAATTACACTTTGATACTCTTGATACTCTTCGCTTATAGCGTAGAGTATCGCAGAGTAATAATAATAATAATAATCTTTACATCCTGAAATTGGGTGCGCGTAATTTAGTCGAAGTGGGTGGGTGGGATGGGTTGGTGTGGTGTGGGTTGGGGGATATCTTCCTCTGAGAAATCTTGAATAAAAACATATACCTAAAACGCTTCAATCTGATGCTCCCTCACACACTGTGTGTATGAGAGGTGGGTGGGGTCCTCTCACAAAAAATAATAATATACACATGTACTAAAAATGCTGTAATCTGACGAGTTTCTTTGTATTTCTTGTACAATCTAAAAAAAGCTTTATTTTTCAATTATTTTGTACTCACTTTATTATGGAGAGGGTAGGTTTGGTAGTGTGATAATAATGACTGAAAATGTTACATTCGTTTTTCATTTCTTTCGTACCCGTATGTGGGCATACAATACACGCTTACAAAAAAAAACTTGCCATAAGAAACGCACCCCCACGGCCTTGGCTATGGAAATTACTTAATATTTCTATTCACCTAGATGCACACCTAAATTACGTTTATTTTTACTGTTTTGGTATGATTTCGTGTTGTTTTAAAAATGTAAAATATAAAGGCAGAGGGCTTGATTTTGCATTATCTGAGGGGGGGCGGGGTAGGGGTGCAGGGGTGGAATACAACACGACTCTAATACATTCGCATCTACGATGTTTAACTTAAAATTTATTTGTGTGCGTACAACCTAAAATCATTACTACGCCCGTCTCTATACTCTTCCCCTATCAATTGAAACAGAGGATATATTCGACCGAAAAAAACTGTCCCTGAACGAGTTTGTAAATATTGTAACATCAACAATCGAGGATGAAACTCATTTTTTGATTGACTGCGAGTTTTATTCAGATATTAGATATGAACTTTTTAATGCAGAATATCAAGCTGAAAACAGGTTTTTGCTGTTTTTATCAACTAAAAAATTATCATTCTTAATTGACTGTGATATGCTTCAGCACATATTAGCAGAAGTACTTTTAAAAATGTATAAACGACGCTCTTTAACATTGTAAAAATGCATAACTGTGTTATAAAAGTAATTAAAATAAATGTGTTTTTTTTTTAAATAATGAGAGTTAGGAATTTAATTGTAGTTTTCATGTTAATTATGTGTAATTAATCTAAATAATAGCTTTAATTATTGAATATATTTAATGCAATACATTTGTATCTTTTATTATGTTTTAACATGTACAATTGTGTTTTATAGTGTTTCATATGCCTATGATGGCAGGTTATCAAATAACAATGTTGTATACTATTTGTAATGGTAACTGTATTTTATATGTGACACTTTAATACAAAATTACTTACTTACTACTTACATGATAAATTTCTAAATAGAATAATTATCCTGTAATTAATCATGCTTGATTGGACATTTGCGGGTAGAACGCGCCATTCTTGTAAAAACATTTGTCGAGGAGGTGAGAAAAAGCAGGCACTTTTATTACCCCGATATCCGCTCTGGCGGTAATAAATGATCAATTAAAAGTAATAAAAGTGATGTTTAGCTAGGTTTATACAATGCATTTGGCCACTTACCATTGTTTTATTAGTTCAACATTCTAGATGTGTCTTGTAAGTGTTCATGAATACATTAGACTGTTTATAAGTACAAATAGTCTAATACGAAGAAACAAAAGGAAGTACGTGTGATCTTTAGGAATAGTTGGAAACTAGAATTTATGATCGATCGGTATGTACACTTTTAAAAAATAAATAAATAATTAAAAATCGTGCATATATATGTGTACTATGTAGATATTGTTTCCTATAATGCAGTAAGTGTTAAGACACTTACCTTATTCTCACACTATTCGACACTACTCAAATAGGAAATTAAAATAAAGGCATAAAAAAAATCGTATTTCTACTTGAATACATCTATACATTTGTTTGATGCAACAAAATGATATTCTTCCGACAGAAAAAAAGTAACACACTGAATACTATGGGTTTTTTAAAACGAATGCTATAATGTACGAATCAGTGTACACAAACACACTTGTTTAAGCAAACAAATACCAATTAATATGATGTCTTTACAAAATAGGTTATTTCTCATCTTATATAGTATTCATCGATGTACCATTGGATTATATGTCTTAAATGTATGTCTTCCCTACCATGTGGATAATTTTCTGTAGAAAGAAACGATTTTTATAAATTATAGATAATATTTCAGCAGAACGTGTAAACAAATACACGGCCCGTCGTAAAGAAAAAATCCATTGATAGTGAGTCGTTAAAAAGCTTATTTCTCATTTATCATAGCATTTGTCGAAATAATTGTTCGTTATGTGCAATTTTTTTTAGATATGGAGTGAATTTCTTTAGCAAGAAAACGGTTTTCATAAGTTATAGATATTTTTCATTAAAATGTGTGCTACCACGCCAACGCCACATTAAATTCACACGCGTGGACTATCAGTAGGGCGTGTGTTACCAAGCGACACCGGTCCGTTCCGGTGTTTCATCTCCGTTACGGTCCGTTTCCGTCCGTTAGGATGAATCGTACCACCGGTTTAGTTGTTTCGGTTATGGAAATTAAGTAATAATTACATTTTAAAAAGTAGTTTATATGTGCATGATAAGGTTATATAAAACAAGTTTAAAATAATTATTAAGGATTGTTATTTTGTCATTTTGCAATTGTAGAATTGTATATTGTTACGATAAAATATTGAAGAAGTTTTTAATTTAACCCCGTAACTACAATGTCTCAGTCTGTAACAAGGAATTTGATTGGACGAGACTTTTGACCCTGTTCATTAACAATGCAGGTGCACCCATATTTATAGGTGCACCTGTAAAAGTATAGGTGCACCTATATATTTTATAGGTGCACCTATATATTTTATGGGTGCACCGACAATTTTATGGGTGCACCTATAATTTTACAGGTGC
This sequence comes from Cyrtodaria siliqua, assembly GCA_037043455.1. NCBI lineage: Eukaryota > Metazoa > Mollusca > Bivalvia > Adapedonta > Hiatellidae > Cyrtodaria > Cyrtodaria siliqua. The sequence continues at coordinate 68,727 of JAWPHD010004968.1, forward strand.
ACCCATAAAAAATATAGGTGCACCTATATTTTTTATAGGTGCACCTACACTTTTCTATAGGTGCACCTACATCTGTAGTTTTGACCCCGATCGTACACCATATACACGTTCGAGGCCGTGGCCTAATGTTAGAGCGCTCGACTTCTATGCAGAAGATCCGAGTTTAAATCCCTTAGGTTTTTTTCTATGTTTTTTTCTTTGTTCTCTTCTCTTCACTTCAATAAGTAATTAGAAACTATTTGATTGACTTTATGCAAAATCTAATAATGCATGCAATGTTTTACTTTTTGCATCCAGTATTTAATTGTGAAGATGCACTGATATTGAGACTTCGATATTGCAAAATTTACGTCATGACATGTGGCGGGAAATTGCATCACGTGACAAGTGCATCATTCTGATCCCCATATGTGCGGAAATATGGGCATGCAGCTATTATAAGATGCAAAACATCCCTCAAAACCCGCCTCCTAGTCTTCAACTATTGGCTTTTCATAACTTAAAAGTTAGAGAAAAAAGCTCTAGAACGAAGCTTTTTGGAAAGTTAAAACATGTTTTATACTTAGAATTCTTGTCCGGAGCAGCTTCAAAACTGCTGATGGGACCGGAATTAAACTTCACACAACGATAAGGGAAATGAGAGAAAGTGCGGAGTGCAAGAAACGTTACTCGATCTTAGTTCGAATCAGAGTTATTACCTTTGTGTTTTTTATACTTAGAATTCTCTTCCGGAGCATAACTTCAAAACCACAAAAGGGATTAAAATTAAACTTCGCATACTGATAGAGGTTCCTAATAAAAAATGTTGCGTGCAAGACCAATAACTCTATCTTTATTCAAATTGGAGTTATTGCCCTTTGTAATTGTATGCTTAGAATTCTTGTTCGGAGCCTATCTTGAATAGTATTAATGTGCCTAGATTGAACACGTTGCACAATGATAGAGGGACATAATAGGATGTGCAGAGAGTAAGAGCCATAACTATGTCTTCATTAAAGTTACAATTATTTCCCTTTGTAATTGTATACTTAATATTATTGTTACAACTGATAACAGATAATTCAAGCAAAGCCTTCAATTCGGGGAGCATCCATCGGTTCTACCGATATTCTTGTATTTTCAGTATGTTTGTTCTATCTGTTTTTTTTCAGGCTTTAATAATATAAATACATTGCATTTGCATTTTTAAAAAAAATAGTGTTTAAAAGCGACTTTGCCAACATGTCACGCTTTTTTAAAGCAACTTACGGCAATTAGAACAAAAACGTCAAGACAGTTTCAGTTTTATTTGCAAATTCTCAGTTTGTATACAAACAAAAGCACGAGATCAAAATACATGTACAAAGTCATATTTTTTCCCCAGCATATTGTCATATTATAAAACATAGAGGACAACACACTCTCACTATAGTAGTATTGTAAGTAAATAATACTATGAAATTAAATATTGAATAATCTTAAATTAAATTGAATAATCTTATAACTAACTTATCGATAATAAGGCATTTTTAAAAACAATCGTTCGAATTAGTTATTTACCTCAAAACGTGCAAGTGATGCGTGGATTTCGAGACCGGATTTCGTAGCTTTACCACTGAATGGAAATGCAGTAGATGCACGTGATTTAATAGCACGTAAATTGAGTTGTGTGAGCAGTCAATCATTTTGGTTGTTTGTGTTGGATGTATTTTCTATAGGACTTTACCGTTTAAAATAGGTACGTCTTTTTGTATTATGCCTCTAGTGTATTAATAGTACCGTTTGTAATATTTAATGTTCAAGCAGAGATGGAGTTTTAGACTATAAAAAGCATGTAATGAAACATCCGTGTTAAACGGGTCTGTTGCAGTAATGCTGTGTTTGCAGGAGCGGATATGTGGTGGGATTGGGTGGGGTTACCATGTATTTATGTATATATGTATATTTAACGTTAGATCGGACGACGCTACATCATACCAACAAAACAAGTTCATCAGACCAATTCACTGCACCTTGTTTGTTTAGCTCCTCCCCAAAAGTAAATGTTTTTCAGTGGGAACTGAGACGAACTAGTTTTTTGCATTACAGTCATGTGCGTTAGAAATGTAAACGTTCATTAATGCATACATCCATATATCCGTCCGGCTTTTTCGTTTATTCGTTCGCCATCCATCCATCCGCCATTCATCACGGTCCGTTCATCCGTCTGTTCGTTCTTTTGGCCTTGCACTTAATCAAATGCGACTGGTATATTCCTTTTAATGCAATGATGTGTCTTTGCTGTTGTTTCAATATTAAGTTTGTTTTTATTTGTTATGTTTAGCGAAATTATATTAGTCGGGAAACAAATAAATAAGAATTATAATTATTATGACTATATAACATGGACGCACTTCAAGTGTTCAAAATAAATAAATAAAATCAGTGCAGCTATCTGTTATTTGTGTATACCAACATGCAAAAGGAACAGGAGTCATGGTTGGCAGACGATTTATTAAGCAACTATATTTGTATAAATTGTCTGTAATAATGTCCTTATTGGAGGAAATAAAGATTATATATTTAATAATATACTCGGTAAAAAAAGTTTTAGACCAGGGTTTATAAAGTCATATAAAAATAAAACTAGTGGACAAAACTTAAGTATCTTTTTTTAGTAACCAAGGTCTACCCTATCCGGTTAATTTGGTACCAGAAACTTGAAATTCCAAACAAGATTTGATTTTTAAAAAATATCGCCAACACACAAAGGGTCTGTAATTTTGTTTGCAAAGTCCATACAAAGTAACAGTTACGGACACATTCGAGTAACCAATAAAAAGATTATTATTTTTTCGCAAACTTTCATTGTAAACGATAATTATTGTTGACTGTTGATCTATTGTGAATTATCAACTGAGATAATAAGCGTTATGGTCGAATGTCATGGTTCAGCGATCATTGTACGGGTTCGAACACTGCCATGGTCCAAAACTTCTTTTACAGAGTATATGTTGAGAGTTGTCTACTTGACACTTGCTTCACGCGTGAACATTAATTGTATACATAGACCTAAATAGCATTTTTTAAGTTGAAAAAAACTATTGCATACTTCCACCTTTACACGACGAGGAAGTATCTACTACACAAACACATTTGAAATCCATTCTGTGGTGTAGTATTCTATTCCTGATACGTCTTAAAGGGGCACATGTCAATTTCTAAGTAGTTACTTGGAATTACAAGTATTACCTTAGGCAAAAAAAAAATACCTGTGTTTCCGGTGGCCCAACCGACCCTTTTTTAAGGGGCCGACCCTAAAACATTTTATGAAAAAAAAAAAGAAGAAAAATACATAAAAAAGTATATAAAAATTAATTTGTTCTGAACAATGATTTATCACAATATATCGAGGTAAACTGACATCACAGAGAAACTTTCAGTTGTATCATCTACTTGTATGGGGTTTATGAGATAAATACATGTAGAATCTCACAATATCTTGCTCCAAAAAAAAAAAAAATGCCTACCGACCTACCCTATTTTTTTAGAGCATGCAATAGGAACTCTTTTTTTTGGCCTTAGATCATTTATCCAGTATTATTTTGACTTAAACCTGCTTGCATTTAATTAAATATTTCAAATGTTCTTCTTGTTCTACCATATGTTTGAATATGCTATCGTTATAATATAATCAGCACATAGTAATACGCAATAGCAAGTTGACTTAAATATAAGTCGGTCAATATCAAAACCTTCATATACTTTTTGCATTTATTTAATTTACAGTATTTACTTTGAATGTTGCATTCAATTTTTGTTTTAAAGACCATTACTCCAGCGCTTTTTTTCACCCTTTTGGGAATGGAACCGGTACCCATTCAATTGGGAAAATTCGCGTTGGTTTGTCTGAAATTGGGATTTTTTCAATGTCAAACAAAATCAATATCGTATACTTAAATACCTTGCAAACACATTACCATGTATACATTCTCTTGTATTATTTCATTACCCTCACCTAAAAGAATAGATTTCCCCTTCTGTTTAAAGTTCCATGTAACATATTAAAACAACAAAAAATTATTGGGAATTGTATTACTCCATTTGGGAAAAAACCCATACAATATACCATTGGGAATGGTACCGTTTTTCGGTACCACTTATATAAGGAAAACAAATATTTTATGCCCAAACCCCTGGCACTTATAGCATCTAATTGGTGGGGTCACAAATTCCTCCACCTAAAAAGCCGTGTATGTTTTGTGAATTTTTAGCAGACTCGGCAAAGAGTCTCCGCCAAAGACAACCTTTACTGCCCCTGTCTGACTGCCATATTTGTTTAGAAGGACCGATAGAGAGAGGATATTTGGGATGTTGTCTTTTTCATCCACAAATTCTCTTTGGAGCTCCAATAGATCTGTTTCTATTGGAACGTTATGGATGACTCCCTCTATGGTTGTGGTTGGGGTGGCAGGCATGATCGTAAGGATCTCCAGGTCATCGAATTTAAATGGGCTTGATTTTAAGATCAGCTGTTTTGCTTCCGATGACCTGGCTTCTACAAGGAGATCCCCAGATTTAAGGGGGATGACCCTATTGATCTTCTGGGGAAATTTAGAGTAGATCAGAGAGGATAATCTGACAATGGGTATAGCTTTAGTTAGCTGAATACCCCCCTTGGCTCTGAAATAAAATGTATGCTCCCAGTTATTGTGGGTGATATGATGGTTGTCACTGGCGGAGGCCGCTTCCCCGAGTTCTGCTGTAAGGTTTTTAAATAAAGGCATTTTGCAGATAATGATAGTTGGAGAGAAAATAAATAAATTAATTAATTAATACAGGTTGTACAGAGTCTTAGCTCTGTCTTAAATGTATAGTGTATAACACTAAAGTCACAGTATTTGTTTAATTCAACTTACATATGCCAATAGCAACGTTCAGTTGACTATTTGTATATTTTTATATTTTTCCCTTAACCCTAATTTAAAACTATATTTCAGAGTATTTGTAATTAAGATACCACCACAGGTGTTCTAAAAACATCCGCTTACATTTATACGTGGTTAAATTTGACCACGCCCCAGCGATCACTTGTTTTACATAGACTTATATAGATTCGAAATGAAAACATCTTCTCCACTGAGGGCACAAGGTATAGAGCTCTCATATATTGCATGTAGTATAAGAGGTAAAGCTATAGGTCTAATATTGTGCATGTACCATAAGTATATGATCCTCTATCAAGTTCGTTCAAATCGTGACCATGGGGTCAAATTTGGCACTACCGCAGAGGTCACATGTTTTACACAAACTTATATAGGGAAAAACCTTAAAAGAGTTAACTTTCTTCTCTGAACACTTACTGAGCATGAAGAGAGGGATACATCCATCCAACCAGTATCGGCCCAGGGTCCGTCCCCACTAGGGACATGTAGCACAAAGGTCTTAACTTGGAAAACGTTGAACTCCCCACCATATAACCATATATATGTTATAAGCAATGTGAGAATATGGACGATTACGGAACTGCTCTGTGCAAAGTAAGAATTCTTAAAATGCCCGACGATTCCGGAATTGTGCAGGACTATTCCGGAATTGCGCAAGGGGTTAATCGATATAAAACCACCATGTGTCGGCGCAATTTGAGAATGTTTTGCGCAAAGTACGAATTTGTGTTGGGATTTGAAAAGGAATATAGTGTTTGAAACCTATTTATTTCTATTTACTTATGCTTAATTGTTTCATCCGTCTTTTATAAAAGATAAAATGTATAAAACAAAATCATAGTTTGGTTTGGTAAATAATTAACATGAACTTTATTATTGAGAAAACAAGCTAAAGCCCTCCAACAATAAAGCGCGGATTTATATTACTGAAATAAGGAGATACATTATGGTTAAGAAAATATAAACAAGTGTTGCACAGTGGTGCTAACGTCGGATTTCGAATTCACCATTTTAACTGTTTAAAAGCTTTCCGGCAATTCGTTTTCGAGAAATGAGGAAAAACAAAAACTTTAACAAAAAACGTTTACCAAAACGCCAAAACGCGTAGACGGACATACGGACGGACAGAAGATAGACGAAAATCGCCAAAAAAAAGCCTGAATTTGCTACGCTATACGGCTAAAAATAAAAAACAAAACGCGGCACAGACAATAATATTTCTAATAACGGCTCAAATTGGGCATTCCATATATATTTTAGAGATTTCCTATGATCTCTTTATACAAACATGTAGCTATATACCTTCGTATATACTGGCATCTACAAATGCATTCAAATATTGAACATCTGTCAAATAACAAACACGCCAATTACTCAATACATGCGTCAGGTGTTAAAGCTACAACTACTACTAATTGCATTTGCCTGTTTTAATCATATTTATTAAAGCATTATACTGATACATGTAAGATATACACATATATTAAATGTCAAATTGTTCAGAACATCTGTCGTCTGCCAAATGTACTAAATCAATCATTTACACAGACCGTTTGAGAATAAATTACCAGTTTATGGTATTGCTATTAATGGCATTTGAATATTTGAATGATACTTAATAAATAGTGGATATTAATATACATTTTATAGACAATGATGAGATAAACACATGTTGCATCATGCGTATACTTGCAATTTAAACATACGTTATTGCTTTTATTTTACATACAAGCAAAATGTTTGAGCCACAAGTTCTTCCAGCATTATTAACGAAGGCCTTTGCCGTCAGTATTACAATTAACCACTAGAACCAAAATAACCTTAATGTGTGCTATTCCTACTGTGCGCACGGACGATTCCGGAATTGAACCGCGCATTTTGAGAATTCCGATAATGCCGCGCGTTTTAAATTTTGAATTGACCATCTTCTCATATACACTCACTGGGCATGAACAGACGGATACAACCATCCCACCAGCATTGGCCCCGGGGTTCATCCCCTTCTGACATAGTACACCATTGAGATCCCCACCATATACATCTTAACGCGGGTGCAGTAATGTGTGATATTGCACCATCGACTGCGTGATCTCATTCTGTTATGAATTATAAGCTTTTTTTAAACAGTTTCCATCTTTGCGAAGATAATCAGGTGAGCTATTCAGTGCCATTTTGGTCATCTTGTTCAAAATTTCACATGCTTGTAGATGTGCCGTGAATCCAACTATGGCTGTTCTTGCATCTTGTGTTGCTACAGAAGTGAGTATGTTGACCTATGCCTGTATCACGCTATCTTGGGGGTGATTAGCGTATCCATTTGCAGCATATTGATACTTATGGGCATCGAACTTGGGTCTGTTCGGTTCAACACGTGAGTTTATGTTTTAATGTTGGGGTATTTTGTTGGGTAGAGGTGTGTGGTTGCTCTGAGTTGGTGGTTGTTATGCCTCGGACATTGCATATATTGTGGTTGATGTCTGGACTGAGGTAAGGCGGCAGCTCATTCACCACTTGTTCGCCGAGGATCACTGGGTGTCTAGGCTACCGCGGTGAGGAAAAGGTTAATTACGGTCGATAATGGTGGCCAGTCATGACTTCCCTTGTGGCGTATCAGCCACAGGTTGGTGATGAAAGGGCATGTGCATGTGCCGTATTTACTATTATTGTTTAAGATTACCGTTTCTTTTTGTATACATATGAATAACGTATTGGATATGGTCACAGCCCTTTTTAGCGAGATTTTACTTGCTCTTAATTGTTTGGTTTAATTATACGAGTTAGGTTCTCAAACTATTACTGATATTTTTTTGCAGATTATGGCCTAATAGGTGCAGTTGCTGTTGCGGGCCACTTTTTGATTTCGAATTTACATCGTGTGTTATTTATATCTACTGTAGAGTTACGCTGGCGTTTTGTCACATTCTTTTCTTTAATTATCTTTTTTTATTTGTTTTTTATGATACCTCTGTTTACTCTTTAATATACCATATTTATACCCACGTTTTTGAAATAAAAGGTATATTAAAATCGCCTCCATTTGTCATTCTGTCCGTCCGTCCGTCTGTCCGTTACCGCATCTCCTTCTAAACCGCTAAACGGAATTCAACCAAACTTAGGAATGAACCACGGAGAACACGATGTGTCGTGTTTAATGTCAGTAAATGTACAATATTGATGACGACATGACGTAATAAATTTGATTAAGTCGTCAAATTTCTTATCGACATATTGAAATATAACTAGTCAAGACGCCATACAACAACTAAACTTATTTTATTAACGAAAATGTCGACTTAAGTCTTTCTGACATGTGAAGGTAAATCGTACTAAGACGCATTCTTTCAAGTAGAAATGATTCAAGAAACACGCCGTAAGTCGAGAAAATGGGGTCGAGAAGACGAGAAACAATGCAACAACCCGCCAATTTCGAAGTCTATAAGGAAGTAATTAACGCAACAACTGGTGAACCTTAAACGTTTCCATATAAATTTGATTAAGTCGTCAAATGTTTTATCGACATATTGAAATATAACTAGTTAAGACGACATACAGCAACTAAACTTATTTAATTGACGAAAATGTCGACTTCAGTCTTTCTGGCATGTGAAGATAAATCGTACTAAGTTGCATTCTTTCAAGTCGAAATGATTAGAGAAATACGCCGTAAGTTGAGAAAATGGGGTCGAGTAGACGCGAAACAATGCAACAACCCGCCAATTTCGAAGTCTATAAGGAGGTAATTAACGCAACAACTGGTGACCCTTAAACGTTTCCATACAATTGAAAGAATGTCGCGTTGTCGTGGGCGACATTACGACAATACGACATTGTATCTGGCCCCAACCGGACACCGTAGTAGACTCTTCTACAGTTTGCAATTATACTTTCCTCTTCGATTGACCGGACGGGCGGTGGACTCTATAACGCCTTCCTAAATCCTTTAAGGCGGGAAACGTTTGTTGAATGAATGTCTTTCACTCCTTTTTGTCGTGCCCTTTGCGGTTTACCCCTTCATACTCTGACGTCAGACAAGTCATCGAGTACATATATATGTACGGTGTCCTGTTGGGACCAGACACGATGTCGTGGGCGACAATGCGACGCCCGACAACGCGACATCGCGACATCGCGATACGACAGTGCGACATTGCGATACGACAACTCGATGTCCACCAATGCCAAGGTCAAGGATAATGTTTTGCGTCATCAGTTTTGTTAGGTAAGGTAAGTAACTTTTTTTTTCTGATAGCTTTAATTTCTTTGTTTGATACTTGGTCATATTGTCGTAATGTCGCCGCCCACATCGCGACATTACGATATAATTGTCGCGATGTCGTATCGCAATTTCGCGATTTCGTATCGCAATGTCGAGTTGTCATATCGCAATGTCGCATTGTCGTATCGCGATGTCGCGATGTCGCGTTGTCGGGCGTCGCATTGTCGACACTGCGACATTGTATCTGGCCCCAACAGGACACCGTACATATGAGATTAGAGTCTTAGGTTATATTTTGATATGACATGTACATGTCTGTGTTTCTTCTTGTAACACATAGCTAAGCTTTCTCAAATGTAAGGGGCTAACTTGGCGGGGATTATTTTTAGTTACACTGTCCTGTTGTTTAGGGATGATGACAGGTTAAGAGTGAGGTTTGGTGCACCCTTGATCCGGTTTAAACTCCCCGGTGGTCCTGTTTGCCACTGACCATTCCAAGGCGGTACCCCTGTTGTCAACCCTTATATGTTTGTGATGTGCTTTTGAATCACCTTCGCGTTGTAATACTTGTTGGAGTGACTGTATTCTGTGAATGCGACTCTTCCTGTTGGACCTATAACATTTTCTTTATGAGAATGTTACTTACTTTGTATATAAAATATAGATCTCTACAAAAGCTTGACGACAACGAAAACTTATTCGTGGTAATTTAATTCAACTCCGACTTTAGAGTTCATACTTCAGACTTCACACTTCACACTTCAAATTGCAGAATTCAGAGTTCAGAGTTCAGACTTGAGAGTTCAGATTTCAGAGTTCATATTTCAGACTTCAGAGTTCAGACTTCAAACTTCACACTTCAAAGTTCATACTTCAGTGTTCATATTTCAGACTTCACAGTTCGGACTTTAGAGTTCAAACTTCAGAGTTCAGAGTTCAGATATCAGACCTCAGACTTCAGACTTCTAAGTATACTCTTAAATGTTCAGATTTCAGAGTTCACACTTCAGACTTCAGAGTACAAACTTCAACATTTAAATAATTACAACACGAATAAGTTATAGTTGTCGTCAAGCTATAATAGTGTTATAATAAGTAGATTTCTATTTTATCAGTCTCCTTAACATCAAATCCTAATTACACTTTGATACTCTTGATACTCTTCGCTTATAGCGTAGAGTATCGCAGAGTAATAATAATAATAATAATCTTTACATCCTGAAATTGGGTGCGCGTAATTTAGTCGAAGTGGGTGGGTGGGATGGGTTGGTGTGGTGTGGGTTGGGGGATATCTTCCTCTGAGAAATCTTGAATAAAAACATATACCTAAAACGCTTCAATCTGATGCTCCCTCACACACTGTGTGTATGAGAGGTGGGTGGGGTCCTCTCACAAAAAATAATAATATACACATGTACTAAAAATGCTGTAATCTGACGAGTTTCTTTGTATTTCTTGTACAATCTAAAAAAAGCTTTATTTTTCAATTATTTTGTACTCACTTTATTATGGAGAGGGTAGGTTTGGTAGTGTGATAATAATGACTGAAAATGTTACATTCGTTTTTCATTTCTTTCGTACCCGTATGTGGGCATACAATACACGCTTACAAAAAAAAACTTGCCATAAGAAACGCACCCCCACGGCCTTGGCTATGGAAATTACTTAATATTTCTATTCACCTAGATGCACACCTAAATTACGTTTATTTTTACTGTTTTGGTATGATTTCGTGTTGTTTTAAAAATGTAAAATATAAAGGCAGAGGGCTTGATTTTGCATTATCTGAGGGGGGGCGGGGTAGGGGTGCAGGGGTGGAATACAACACGACTCTAATACATTCGCATCTACGATGTTTAACTTAAAATTTATTTGTGTGCGTACAACCTAAAATCATTACTACGCCCGTCTCTATACTCTTCCCCTATCAATTGAAACAGAGGATATATTCGACCGAAAAAAACTGTCCCTGAACGAGTTTGTAAATATTGTAACATCAACAATCGAGGATGAAACTCATTTTTTGATTGACTGCGAGTTTTATTCAGATATTAGATATGAACTTTTTAATGCAGAATATCAAGCTGAAAACAGGTTTTTGCTGTTTTTATCAACTAAAAAATTATCATTCTTAATTGACTGTGATATGCTTCAGCACATATTAGCAGAAGTACTTTTAAAAATGTATAAACGACGCTCTTTAACATTGTAAAAATGCATAACTGTGTTATAAAAGTAATTAAAATAAATGTGTTTTTTTTTTAAATAATGAGAGTTAGGAATTTAATTGTAGTTTTCATGTTAATTATGTGTAATTAATCTAAATAATAGCTTTAATTATTGAATATATTTAATGCAATACATTTGTATCTTTTATTATGTTTTAACATGTACAATTGTGTTTTATAGTGTTTCATATGCCTATGATGGCAGGTTATCAAATAACAATGTTGTATACTATTTGTAATGGTAACTGTATTTTATATGTGACACTTTAATACAAAATTACTTACTTACTACTTACATGATAAATTTCTAAATAGAATAATTATCCTGTAATTAATCATGCTTGATTGGACATTTGCGGGTAGAACGCGCCATTCTTGTAAAAACATTTGTCGAGGAGGTGAGAAAAAGCAGGCACTTTTATTACCCCGATATCCGCTCTGGCGGTAATAAATGATCAATTAAAAGTAATAAAAGTGATGTTTAGCTAGGTTTATACAATGCATTTGGCCACTTACCATTGTTTTATTAGTTCAACATTCTAGATGTGTCTTGTAAGTGTTCATGAATACATTAGACTGTTTATAAGTACAAATAGTCTAATACGAAGAAACAAAAGGAAGTACGTGTGATCTTTAGGAATAGTTGGAAACTAGAATTTATGATCGATCGGTATGTACACTTTTAAAAAATAAATAAATAATTAAAAATCGTGCATATATATGTGTACTATGTAGATATTGTTTCCTATAATGCAGTAAGTGTTAAGACACTTACCTTATTCTCACACTATTCGACACTACTCAAATAGGAAATTAAAATAAAGGCATAAAAAAAATCGTATTTCTACTTGAATACATCTATACATTTGTTTGATGCAACAAAATGATATTCTTCCGACAGAAAAAAAGTAACACACTGAATACTATGGGTTTTTTAAAACGAATGCTATAATGTACGAATCAGTGTACACAAACACACTTGTTTAAGCAAACAAATACCAATTAATATGATGTCTTTACAAAATAGGTTATTTCTCATCTTATATAGTATTCATCGATGTACCATTGGATTATATGTCTTAAATGTATGTCTTCCCTACCATGTGGATAATTTTCTGTAGAAAGAAACGATTTTTATAAATTATAGATAATATTTCAGCAGAACGTGTAAACAAATACACGGCCCGTCGTAAAGAAAAAATCCATTGATAGTGAGTCGTTAAAAAGCTTATTTCTCATTTATCATAGCATTTGTCGAAATAATTGTTCGTTATGTGCAATTTTTTTTAGATATGGAGTGAATTTCTTTAGCAAGAAAACGGTTTTCATAAGTTATAGATATTTTTCATTAAAATGTGTGCTACCACGCCAACGCCACATTAAATTCACACGCGTGGACTATCAGTAGGGCGTGTGTTACCAAGCGACACCGGTCCGTTCCGGTGTTTCATCTCCGTTACGGTCCGTTTCCGTCCGTTAGGATGAATCGTACCACCGGTTTAGTTGTTTCGGTTATGGAAATTAAGTAATAATTACATTTTAAAAAGTAGTTTATATGTGCATGATAAGGTTATATAAAACAAGTTTAAAATAATTATTAAGGATTGTTATTTTGTCATTTTGCAATTGTAGAATTGTATATTGTTACGATAAAATATTGAAGAAGTTTTTAATTTAACCCCGTAACTACAATGTCTCAGTCTGTAACAAGGAATTTGATTGGACGAGACTTTTGACCCTGTTCATTAACAATGCAGGTGCACCCATATTTATAGGTGCACCTGTAAAAGTATAGGTGCACCTATATATTTTATAGGTGCACCTATATATTTTATGGGTGCACCGACAATTTTATGGGTGCACCTATAATTTTACAGGTGCACCCATAAAAAATATAGGTGCACCTATATTTTTTATAGGTGCACCTACACTTTTCTATAGGTGCACCTACATCTGTAGTTTTGACCCCGATCGTACACCATATACACGTTCGAGGCCGTGGCCTAATGTTAGAGCGCTCGACTTCTATGCAGAAGATCCGAGTTTAAATCCCTTAGGTTTTTTTCTATGTTTTTTTCTTTGTTCTCTTCTCTTCACTTCAATAAGTAATTAGAAACTATTTGATTGACTTTATGCAAAATCTAATAATGCATGCAATGTTTTACTTTTTGCATCCAGTATTTAATTGTGAAGATGCACTGATATTGAGACTTCGATATTGCAAAATTTACGTCATGACATGTGGCGGGAAATTGCATCACGTGACAAGTGCATCATTCTGATCCCCATATGTGCGGAAATATGGGCATGCAGCTATTATAAGATGCAAAACATCCCTCAAAACCCGCCTCCTAGTCTTCAACTATTGGCTTTTCATAACTTAAAAGTTAGAGAAAAAAGCTCTAGAACGAAGCTTTTTGGAAAGTTAAAACATGTTTTATACTTAGAATTCTTGTCCGGAGCAGCTTCAAAACTGCTGATGGGACCGGAATTAAACTTCACACAACGATAAGGGAAATGAGAGAAAGTGCGGAGTGCAAGAAACGTTACTCGATCTTAGTTCGAATCAGAGTTATTACCTTTGTGTTTTTTATACTTAGAATTCTCTTCCGGAGCATAACTTCAAAACCACAAAAGGGATTAAAATTAAACTTCGCATACTGATAGAGGTTCCTAATAAAAAATGTTGCGTGCAAGACCAATAACTCTATCTTTATTCAAATTGGAGTTATTGCCCTTTGTAATTGTATGCTTAGAATTCTTGTTCGGAGCCTATCTTGAATAGTATTAATGTGCCTAGATTGAACACGTTGCACAATGATAGAGGGACATAATAGGATGTGCAGAGAGTAAGAGCCATAACTATGTCTTCATTAAAGTTACAATTATTTCCCTTTGTAATTGTATACTTAATATTATTGTTACAACTGATAACAGATAATTCAAGCAAAGCCTTCAATTCGGGGAGCATCCATCGGTTCTACCGATATTCTTGTATTTTCAGTATGTTTGTTCTATCTGGGTTTTTTCAGGCTTTAATAATATAAATACATTGCATTTGCATTTTTTAAAAAAATAGTGTTTAAAAGCGACTTTGCCAACATGTCACGCTTTTTTAAAGCAACTTACGGCAATTAGAACAAAAACGTCAAGACAGTTTCAGTTTTATTTGCAAATTCTCAGTTTGTATACAAACAAAAGCACGAGATCAAAATACATGTACAAAGTCATATTTTTTCCCCAGCATATTGTCATATTATAAAACATAGAGGACAACACACTCTCACTATAGTAGTATTGTAAGTAAATAATACTATGAAATTAAATATTGAATAATCTTAAATTAAATTGAATAATCTTATAACTAACTTATCGATAATAAGGCATTTTTAAAAACAATCGTTCGAATTAGTTATTTACCTCAAAACGTGCAAGTGATGCGTGGATTTCGAGACCGGATTTCGTAGCTTTACCACTGAATGGAAATGCAGTAGATGCACGTGATTTAATAGCACGTAAATTGAGTTGTGTGAGCAGTCAATCATTTTGGTTGTTTGTGTTGGATGTATTTTCTATAGGACTTTACCGTTTAAAATAGGTACGTCTTTTTGTATTATGCCTCTAGTGTATTAATAGTACCGTTTGTAATATTTAATGTTCAAGCAGAGATGGAGTTTTAGACTATAAAAAGCATGTAATGAAACATCCGTGTTAAACGGGTCTGTTGCAGTAATGCTGTGTTTGCAGGAGCGGATATGTGGTGGGATTGGGTGGGGTTACCATGTATTTATGTATATATGTATATTTAACGTTAGATCGGACGACGCTACATCATACCAACAAAACAAGTTCATCAGACCAATTCACTGCACCTTGTTTGTTTAGCTCCTCCCCAAAAGTAAATGTTTTTCAGTGGGAACTGAGACGAACTAGTTTTTTGCATTACAGTCATGTGCGTTAGAAATGTAAACGTTCATTAATGCATACATCCATATATCCGTCCGGCTTTTTCGTTTATTCGTTCGCCATCCATCCATCCGCCATTCATCACGGTCCGTTCATCCGTCTGTTCGTTCTTTTGGCCTTGCACTTAATCAAATGCGACTGGTATATTCCTTTTAATGCAATGATGTGTCTTTGCTGTTGTTTCAATATTAAGTTTGTTTTTATTTGTTATGTTTAGCGAAATTATATTAGTCAGGAAACAAATAAATAAGAATTATAATTATTATGACTATATAACATGGACGCACTTCAAGTGTTCAAAATAAATAAATAAAATCAGTGCAGCTATCTGTTATTTGTGTATACCAACATGCAAAAGGAACAGGAGTCATGGTTGACAGACGATTTATTAAGCAACTATATTTGTATAAATTGTCTGTAATAATGTCCTTATTGGAGGAAATAAAGATTATATATTTAATAATATACTCGGTAAAAAAAGTTTTAGACCAGGGTTTATAAAGTCATATAAAAATAAAACTAGTGGACAAAACTTAAGTATCTTTTTTTAGTAACCAAGGTCTACCCTATCCGGTTAATTTGGTACCAGAAACTTGAAATTCCAAACAAGATTTGATTTTTAAAAAATATCGCCAACACACAAAGGGTCTGTAATTTTTTTTGCAAAGTCCATACAAAGTAACAGTTACGGACACATTCGAGTAACCAATAAAAAGATTATTATTTTTTCGCAAACTTTCATTGTAAACGATAATTGTTGTTGACTGTTGATCTATTGTGAATTATCAACTGAGATAATAAGCGTTATGGTCGAATGTCATGGTTCAGCGATCATTGTACGGGTTCGAACACTGCCATGGTCCAAAACTTCTTTTACAGAGTATATGTTGAGAGTTGTCTACTTGACACTTGCTTCACGCGTGAACAGTAATTGTATACATAGACCTAAATAGCATTTTTTAAGTTGAAAAAAACTATTGCATACTTCCACCTTTACACGACGAGGAAGTATCTACTACACAAACACATTTGAAATGCATTCTGTGGTGTAGTATTCTATTCCTGATACGTCTTAAAGGGGCACATGTCAATTTCTAAGTAGTTACTTGGAATTACAAGTATTACCTTAGGCAAAAAAAAAATACCTGTGTTTCCGGTGGCCCAACCGACCCTTTTTTAAGGGGCCGACCCTAAAACATTTTATGAAAAAAAAAAAGAAGAAAAATACATAAAAAAGTATATAAAAATTAATTTGTTCTGAACAATGATTTATCACAATATATCGAGGTAAACTGACATCACAGAGAAACTTTCAGTTGTATCATCTACTTGTATGGGGTTTATGAGATAAATACATGTAGAATCTCACAATATCTTGCTCCAAAAAAAAAAAAATGCCTACCGACCTACCCTATTTTTTTAGAGCATGCAATAGGAACTTTTTTTTTTGGCCTTAGATCATTTATCCAGTATTATTTTGACTTAAACCTGCTTGCATTTAATTAAATATTTCAAATGTTCTTCTTGTTCTACCATATGTTTGAATATGCTATCGTTATAATATAATCAGCACATAGTAATACGCAATAGCAAGTTGACTTAAATATAAGTCGGTCAATATCAAAACCTTCATATACTTTTTGCATTTATTTAATTTACAGTATTTACTTTGAATGTTGCATTCAATTTTTGTTTTAAAGACCATTACTCCAGCGCTTTTTTTCACCCTTTTGGGAATGGAACCGGTACCCATTCAATTGGGAAAATTCGCGTTGGTTTGTCTTAAATTGGGATTTTTTCAATGTCAAACAAAATCAATATTGTATACTTAAATACCTTGCAAACACATTACCATGTATACATTCTCTTGTATTATTTCATTACCCTCACCTAAAAGAATAGATTTCCCCTTCTGTTTAAAGTTCCACGTAACATATTAAAACAACAAAAAATTATTGGAAATTGTATTACTCCATTTGGGAAAAAACCCATACAATATACCATTGGGAATGGTACCGTTTTTCGGTACCACTTATATAAGGAAAACAAATAAGATGCTCAAATGGACCTCGGTCCATTACCTGAGGGGCACAGCCATTTTTTACCCTACTAATAGGAACTTTATTTGTACCACCGTTATAGTATAATAGTTGGCAATCATATATAAACTGTGTTTACAAGTCTATATCTCTTACATTTCTTATCCTAGCACAACCGAATTTGGCCATGGGCTTCCTTATAGCATTATCTTAAGGGCTGCCTAAGCAATTTTGGTTCCTGTAACCTAACTTCTTACACATATATGTTGCTCCCTACCTCCCCCATCCAGTCCCCCCACCCTCTCACACATACTCACGAAACTTTATTTTCTTTTTTTTCACATATTTCTGTGTTGATTTTGTCATTCTTACACATGTTGCCCCCTCCCCATGCCCCCTCCCCGCCACCACCACCCCCATCACACACTCGAAAGTAGAAACTTACACATAGCTTCTTACACATATATGTTGCTCCCTACCTCCCCCATCCAGTCCCCCCACCCCCCACCCTCTCACACATACACATGAAACATTTTTTTTTTTTTTACATATTTCTGTGTTGTTTTAGACAATTTTTACACATAGCTATGTTGCCCCCCTCCCCAACCCCACCCCCACGCTCGAAATGGAATATTTTTATTTAATGTTTATTGTTTTTTTTACATATATCTGTGTTGTTTTGGTAAATTCTTAAACATAGCTTCTTACACATATATGTTGCCCCCTCCACCCACTCCATGCCTCTCCACCCACCCCACCCCCCACTAACCCCCACTTCCTCCACTTTTTTTTTTACATATTTTTGTTTGTTTTTGTCTATCTTGCCCCCCCCCCAACCCCCCCCCCCCCACACCCCCCCCCCCCCCCCCCACTCGAATTTTATTTTATTTTATTTTTTTATTTTGTTGCTGTTTTGGTGAATTCTTACATAGCTTCTTACACATATATATTGCGATCACCACCCCCACTCCCCCCACCACCACCTCCCCCCCCCACCCCAACACCCCCACCACCACTCAAAACTTCATTTTTTATTTTTATTTTTTTTACGCCCCCAACCCCACCCCACATTGTTTTAGCCTTGTTTTCTGATGGTATATACTAGCTATATAATTTATTTATTCTCTGAAAATCGAATAGTCGAGCTGCGCTGTTCTCCGACAGCTCTTGTTATGCATACAATCATACAGTTTGATGTACATATCTAACTCCCCTATATTCTCCAGGGCCGTATTTTATTAAACATCTTACGATATGTCTTAAAATTTAAAATCGTTCACTATTTTCACCTAAGCATTTAATGTAGACAATTATGTGTGCACATAGTGCAGAAATATCGCATGTATAAGAAAATGAAATGAAATCGCGTTTATTTGAAAAGTGTTATTAATAGTAAAGCATTTAAGACATTGATTTACGATCAAAATGGTCGTAAGTTGTAAAACGGGGCCCTGTATTCTATTTACAAAATGTTCAAACCAAAAATATTCTGAACTCAAATAATTTCAGATTTACTATATATTATTCGCAATCTAACATAATCTTCAATATCAGTCTAGATGTTTTACGACAGGATATATTATCTAAATTATCTAAGCACTAAAATCAACCAAATGCTGACGGTAGTTTTGTTACATTTTAGTTTGTCCTAAATAAAGTAATCATCTCTGAAATAATGAGTGGTACAGTAACTACTGATATGCGACCATTACTGGCTCTGGTATCTATCGGCATTAATATTTAAAACTACGGAAGCGTTAAAGGGCCTACATTTGCTATATATATATATATATGTATATGTGTATATGTATAGATTGTCGACAAATTTTACGTGAAACATTGCATGTTTTCGATAAAAATATAAATATGGCACAAAAGGTCAACAATTCAACAATTCGTATTGACAGAAAGTTTGGATGATATTGTTTTATTGTAGTAAAGGATTTCTACAAATCTTAGTAGGGGTGATTAGTACCAATCCCAGTTGCGCATACCGTCTGTCGTCAAATGTTTTTGGCGGAGTTATGGCCCTTTAAAAGTAGTTTCTCCTAAACTCCTTGCCGGATTTCAACCAAACTTGTTAGTGATGAACAGTACTAACTGTAGTTGCGTATATCATCGTCGCGTTGAAGTCGAATGAATTTTGCGCAGTTATAACTCCTAATATACAAACATTGTCCGAACTAGTTCACCTGAATCCCTTGTTGGATTTCAACTAAAGGTGGTAGGAATGATCAGTACTATGTCTTATTGTGTATTTTGTCTTCATGATCCCGACGAATGATTATTAGCGGAGGTATGGCCGTATAAATGTAGCTATAAAAGTCGAACATATATAGTAGCATTCAAGGACCATACATGAATACATTATCAGTCCCGGCAGCTCTCCGGAACGCCTTGTCGGATTTCAACCAAACTTGGTAGGAAAGTTCGGTGCCAAGCCTTGTTTTAAATTGTGTCTATCCTTTTATTCATCATAGTAGCGTCGGTATAGAGTTGTATGATGTTCACACAGTATATTATTTACGTAATGTGAGAAGCACCCAATGACAAAGGTGGATTTTGGAGACAAATCGTATTACTAAAAACATCCTTTAGTATAATAATATTTATTTTATAATGTCACGCTGACACTTCCGCTTTTTGTATGGTATCTTAAAAGTGTAACGTAGCATATCGCATTGTTGTACCGTGTTGCCAAATTCGACATTGTATGTGCTTGTAGTATATGTAACAAGGAAAAAACGCATACCTTATATGTTAAAATATATTCAAAAAAAGTCATAATGATGTGGAAGGTACATTTCTTTCCTTTAACATATAATTACAATGAATGAATGGTGTTTTACGGCACGTAATCACAAAAACAGGTCATACTGTGCGCAAAAACTGATGAAAGATGAAGAAATGAATGAATGAATGGTGTGATACGGCACGTCGGCACATAAATAGGTCATATTGTGCGCAAAAACATATTGTGCGCAAAAACTGATAAAAGATGAAGAAATGAAGTAGTAAATAAAAATTAATGTAAATATATAAAGATAAAACTATTTACAAATAAGGGACGATATGGTAGTAATATAAACTATATATGTAAATCAACAAATGCCCGTCAACGGGTAACATATCATTAGACAGTTATTTTGAAATTGCAATAAAGGTCTATGCAAAGGCTTTAGATATATATGATATGTACTTTCAAATGTACAAATTATACATCCGAACTACATACATGTTTGTTCATATAAAACGATGTAGCAAAAATAAACTGGACTAAATTAAAAAAAAACATTCTTACAGTGTGATCTCAGTTAATTTTTCATGATGATAACCCACAATTTTAGAGTAGTTAACTAGTATGGTCACCGTCATATGCGTACCATCTTGGGGTTGGCTCAAACGTTTTTACTATTGACATTTTAAATATTGAGTGCTACTCAACCCGCGACTAGAAGGAGGGTAGCAAGCATTGTTCACTCTGTTCATGAATAATCGCAATGCAACAAAGACTGCAATATTAAAATATAAATATCAGCTTAACAGAATTATGTGAATGGCCACTTAGTACAGATGTGAACAATATCATCTTAAAAAAATGGTATGTTAAACGGCAATAGTAAACAGACTGGTAACGACTTGATCACATTTACCACAATTCTGTTCTGTTAAAAAGCAATTATTATCGTTTAAAAAAAATATATATATCTTAACAGTATTTTGTTAATGTAGAAGACCGCCGATTTGTCAAAAAACAACAAAAAAAAAACAACAACATCTTAACAGAATTGTGCTAAGACGACTGTATATTAAAAAAAAAATCAATCTGTAAGGTAGAAGACCTCCGATTTGTAAAACACAACAACACAAAACATCGAGCGCTGTGGTCAAATGGTAGAGCGTCGGAACCATGATCTTGAAGTGATCTAAAACTGTAATTGATTGAATTGGATTTCATAGTCGCACCAACAGCAAAGGTCATATGGCGACTTTCCAGCTTCCACTGGTGGAGGAAGACCCCAGGTGCCCCTCCGGGCAATTTTCCTGCACGGGCGGGCACCTGGGTAGAATCACCGACGTTTCGCTTCCTTACATAAATATTTCCTAGGCCCATGAGGGATCAAACCTACAGCGGTGAGGGGCAAGTGATTTCAAGTCAGAGACGTTAACCACTCGGCCACGGACACCCCTCTAAATTTGTAAAAAAAAAAAACCAAAAAAATAACACATCTTAACAGAATTCTGTTAGGGTGGAAGGCCTTCGATTTGTATATAAAAAAAATTGAACGGAATTTTGTTAAGGCGGGGGGAGACCGTCGATTTGTAAAAGAAAACAATATTAACAGAATTGTGTTAAGGTGGAAGACCGTCGATTTAAAAGATAAACCTAAACCGAATTTTGTTCAGATGATAGACTGTCAATTTGTAAAAAAAAAATCTTGTTAATGTAGAAGACCTTCGACTGGTAAAACAGCAAAAAACATGAAAAATCTAGAAGGTAGAAGATCGTCGATTTGTAAAAAAAACAAAAAAAACATAAATCTTAACATAATTTTGTTAAGGTGGTAGAGCTTCGAAATGTATCAAACAAATAAAGAAAAAATCTTTGTTAATTTCGTGAGGTAGAAAAGACCGTCGATTTTAAAAAAGAAAATCTTAACAGAATTTTGTTAAGGTGGGAGACTGTCGATTTGTAAAAAAACAAAACAATAAAAAACAACAATATTTAACCAAGTTTTGTTAACGTTTAACCATCGATTTAAAAAAATTCTTAACAGAATTGTGTTAAGGTGGAAGACTGTCAATTTGTAAAAAATAAAAAAGCATAACAAAACTATGTTAAGTAGAAAACCTTCGATTTGTTTGATTAGTAAAACAAATAAATAAAAAAATTAACATAATGTTATTCAGGTGGAAGTCTGTCAATTTGTAAAAAATAAATCTTAACAAAATTCTGTTAAGGTAGAAGACCTTCATGATTTGTTAAAAAAAACACAAAAAAACATCTTAGCAGAATTTTGTGAAGGTGGTTGACCGTCCGTCGATTTGTAAAAAAATATCTTAACAGAATGTGTTAAGGTGGACGACGTTCGATTTTTAAAAAAAAAAAGAAGCTTAACAGAATTAACATAATTAAAAGTGGGCGATCGTCGATTTGTAAAACACAACAGCACAAAACATCGAGCGCTGTGGTCTAATGGTAGAGCGTTGGACCCATGATCTAAAAGTCGTGGGTTGGATTCCCACCATAACCATATGTGTTGTGTGAGCGAGACACTTTCTCTGCATTGCTTAGTACTGGTTCTACCCAGGAAGACATCGAGCGTGATTAAAATCAGTTCAGAGAGCTTCCGTTACAATCGATGTAAAATAAATAAGTGTAAATTAACACAAAACATCCTAACACAATTTTGTAAAGGAGGAATACATCCAATTTTTAAAACAAAATTATATATATAAAAAATCTGAACAGATTTTGTTAAGGTGAAAAATCTTCGATTTGTAAAAAAACAACACAAAACATCTCAAAACTCAAAATATCTTAACAGAATTGTGTTAATGTGGAAACTTTACAAAATTCTGTTAAGGTAGAAGACCTTCGATTTGTAAAAAACAACCAACAAAATAACACAACCGAATTTTGTTCAGGCGGAAGGCCTTCGATTTGTATATAAAAACAAAGCTTAACAGAATTTTGTTAAGATGGGAAACCGTAGATTTGTGAAACAATGCAATATAAAAAACAACATATTAACAGAAGTGTGTTAAGGTGGAAGACCGTCGATTTAAAAGAAAAATCTTAACATAATTTTGTTAAGGTACGTAGATAGAACATACTAGTATTGTAGCGCTTGAAATAATTCTTGAATTATTTGTTTTTCGTAACTTATTGTTTTTCTTAAACTTCTGGTAACGAGAAACATTGCTGTCAAGTTTGTGCTTGTCCGAAGTTGTGATTTATCCTCAAATTTCTTCAAGAAAGTTGATGTATAATGTCTCAAGCATATGGAAATACCATAATTCAACACTTGAGCTACGTCCCGCAGTCGTTGAAGCTTGTTTTTCATGATTAAGGGCCGTTATAAATATGTTTAAAGGAGTGCAAGTGTAGTTTGAATAAATTTACATTTATATAATATAAAACCACTTGGCTACAAATCACTACATCTTGTAAAGCTATTGAACACGGCCATAACGACCGACATTGCTAACAACACATATTGCATGTTTTATTGTCTCGCCTTTTCGACATAGTTGTTGCTTTTCCGGCGGCGGTGGTGGCGGCGGTGTCTCCATTCAAGTTTTGCGATTAGGTCATTTTCTCAAACTGTATACACTAGACCTTTCAAACCTTGCTTATAGTTGTATCTTGGGTGGTACATCGCAACGTGACAAAGCAAATGTGGAAGTGACCTTGACCCTCCAAGCAAAGGGCAGATAACTTAATAAATTTACCTTCAACTTTTGCGTTGAGGTCAATTTCGGGCAAACTGTATGCACTACAGCTTTCAAACTTTGTTTATAGTTGTATCTAGGGTGGTACATCACAACGTGACAAAGCACATGTGGATGTGACCTTGACTTTCCAAGCAAAGAGCAGATAACCTTATAATTTTTACCTTCAACTTTGGCGTTTATGTCACTTTTTCACAAACTGTATGCACTAAGACCTTTCAAACTTTGCTTATATTTGTATCTTTATATATTTTCTTTTTTTAGATGTTTTTTTTATTTATTTTTATTTTTTTATTTCATTATTTAGTTTTTTTATTTTATTTTTTTATTTTTGTTTATTTCATTTTTTTATTTCATTTTTTTTATTTCTCATTTTTTTTATTTTTTTTTTATTTTTTTTTATCTTAATACCGTGTTAGCAGGAATCATTGCTATGATTTCTAGTTGTGCCTATTGCGTTTTTTTCCGGTTTGTTGATTTTTGATGGAGTTACAGCCCCTTGACATTTTTTACTTTTAAATTTATTGTCGGCTCTACTCCTCCTAAACGCCTTGTTGGATTTCGACGAAACTTGACAGGAAGCATCGGTAAGATGTCTTGTTGTGCATATCGCGTTTTTTTCCAGTTCGCTGATTTATGACAGAGTTATGGCCCTTTGACATTTTTACTTTAAATGTCTTGTCGGCGCTACACCTCCTAATCGCCTTGTTGGATTTCTACAAAATTTGGCAATGAATGAGTTGTCTAGTGTTCTCTAGATGTGCAAAGCACGGTATATCAATGAAATCTTGGACAAGTTCGAAAACCAGCTAGATATTGTTAGTAATGACAGAGTTATGGCCTTGATTTGTTGAAAAATGTTATATTTTATTTTCCTTTGTTAAATCTGTAGTTACTTCATTTTTTATATGATCTTTAACAGATTTGTTTAGAATGTTAATATGAATCCCCCACCCATTTTTATGAAATTTCATTCATAGAAGAAAGTGGGGGAAATAAAAAAATACCCCTGCCATACTAGACACAGCAGACTTATTGCCCATGATTATCAGATCAGCGATCTAAGACCATCCTATCCCTGTTGTTTTTGCAATGTTTTAAAAGAAGTACTGATGAGAATTTTATGTCGACAACCCTTGATATAAGAGCCGTTTTAGTCAGTAGAGCGTCCACCGGCCCTCTTGGGCCTCTTGTTTTTAATTTAATTGCATTTTGTTTTTAAAAAAATGCACTTACCATTGTTTTTAGTTACCAAAATGTTTAGTACTAACATTCATTTAAGCATCATTGACCTTTTTATTTTATGTCCAGCCCCCGTTATGCGAGACATGTGAATCCGCGGATTTCTTGTTATGGCTTTCCACTTAAAGGCCGTGAGCTAATAAGGTAAACCTTCCCCCGCCCCACTGTGGGAATTTTGTAGACCCTATTTGTCTAAATGCCCATTATGTATGTAGTCTTTTGCAACTTGTCTGCCATCTGAGTGCCGGAGAGTTATCTTGTTACAGGGTGTAGAATACGTCACCTATAAATAAAGAATTAATTTTACTGCATTTTAAAGACTAAAAAGGTATGGAAGAAAGGGATCGTTTTGTTTTCATTATTCATCCTTTTTATAACCCAAACTTTCGTTTCATTTACTTTTTATACCTTGGATACCTGCGTCATTAAGCCTACGTTACTGAAATGTACGTTACCTTGTTAAATTAAGTGTTTCAAACTTAAAACATTAAGAACGTTAATGACGTTACATCCGAACATTATTCCAAACGTTACAGATATCACAGACATACGTGCCCATGATGTTAATACAGTTTGGTTTTTGTAATGTCCGTTACATTGTGTTTTAAATCATTTTCTATGTTCCGCATATTAAAAGAGATTAGAATAAATCACCCACTAAACTAAGTTTTATTGGACATTCCTTTAGTTAACTGATTATACTAGCTCATTTTGAGCATTATTTATGCTTTTTAAAATATAAAATTTTGTTTCACTTAATGTTTATACCTTGGATACCTGCGTTGTTTAGCCTACGTTACCGTACTTTACGTTACCTTGTTGACTGATAGTGTTTGGTTTAAGAAATTAAGAACATTAACTATTTTACATCCGAAAATTATTTCAAACAGTATGGGTTATTAAAGACTTACGTATCCATGAGTTGAACAATGTTTGGTTCTTGTATTATCCGTTACATTGTGTGTTTTTTTAAATAATTAATTAATAATAATGTGTTTTTTTTAAAATAATTAATAATAATGTGTAAATCTAGCTCATTCAGCCAATTTACTTATAAAGATGTTATTACAACATTCCTCTAGGCCTCATCGATGGTAATAACAAAGTTTGAAAATACATGACATTATGTCAATGCTGGTATGTTTAACCTCATGTATTCAACGTTACGTACGTTACCAATTAAGTTAACATCATTTTATTTAAATACGACATCAAAGTATCAAATACAAACATGGATGTGAATGCTCATTTTCCTTTATATACTGTTTAGACTTAGGCAAACATTGAAATAAAGAAAGTTTGCATATAATTTACGCCACACCTCCGTATTTTTTACGTTACCACATTCAAAGAAAAATAGCAAATTATATGCAAACTTGTAACTGCCTATGTATTCATATATTAATCAAATGTAACGAATTAAGCAACGTCAACATATTCACAACATGTATTAAACGTTACTTACGTTACTAACAATGTAACTGTTGTGAGATAACATTTTCATGGAATTATTACATCAGTTTATCTCATGATTCCTCTATTCATCGTCATCAATTACTTCAAACTCAATATCAATCATGTTGTTGGCTTCCATAACTTCCCGCTCATTATCTTTTTCCTTTTTCAGTGTTAGGCTCTTTGAACATGATGTCAACCAACTATTGTGGCGCAATATTGTTACAAGTTTTAAATGTAACGACAAAGGAAGCAAAATCTGTACAGTGAAAATCCTAGCGGCAGCACGGTTGACCTTTCGTATCAAAAGTTAACGTTATCTTGACAAAGATTAGCGTGAATGCTTTTTTGTTGCAACTAACACGTGTTACTATAAATACATCGTTTGTTATTGAGATGTATGTCATTTCCTTATAGTTCCTTCTTTTTCTTTGCTTCCATGGGTATTGCGCACAAAATGACATACTTATGTGTTAATTAATTAATTGAATAATTAACTAATTAATTAAATAATTAATTAGTGAATAATTAATTAGTGAATAATTAATTAATTCACTCACTCACTCTCTCCCTCCCTCCCTCCCTCCCTCCCTCCCTCCCTCCCTCACTCACTCACTCACTCACTCACTCACTCACTCACTCACTCACTCACTCACTCACTCACTCACTCACTCACTCACTCAAACGAAGACATTCAAAGTACAACAGTACAAAAGTACAAAGTGTCTGTCTGTCTGTATGTCTGTCTGTCCATCTATTTGTAAAGTTATAACTGTTGTGGATCTTACGGTATTGTTTACACTATACCTGGTACAGCTTTTTGTTGTTTAATTTAAAATTTGTATATATTATATACTATACTTTATAATTGATATAAATTTAATCACTTTGATATTAATAATGGTAATCAGTTTGGTTGTGACAGCGATATACGGTACGGTACGGCTTTTACCCTCGACTAGGTTATTTATAAACAGTCTATT
This sequence comes from Cyrtodaria siliqua, assembly GCA_037043455.1. Classification (NCBI taxonomy): domain Eukaryota; kingdom Metazoa; phylum Mollusca; class Bivalvia; order Adapedonta; family Hiatellidae; genus Cyrtodaria; species Cyrtodaria siliqua. The sequence continues at coordinate 96,216 of JAWPHD010004968.1, forward strand.
TATAGATATCCAAACAACCGCGAGACGGGAAATTTTGCGATAGCTATTAAGAATTATTAAGAAAACGAAATATTAACTAGCTTTCTTGATAATAAGTCAATATTATTACGAAAACAAAATTTTAAATGTTTAAAATATTTCTTATCGCGTTAACTATTGTGCTAACTTGCTACTTGATAAAAGTGGGCAGTATCGCAGCAAGTTTTGTTAGATAAAATTGTTGAAAATTAACGAGAAAAAGCAGGGAGTACGTTATAGCTAGTCCAGTCAGATTTAATAATGTGTCTTCTCTTATTTGTTTCTAAGTCTGGTAGGCCTGTTAATGTAAGTCAGTATGGCACCACAAAATCACTTGGCAGTGTGCATGTTCAAATGCATAATTATAGAAAAATGACACGGCGGCAAAAAGCTCGAGTTGTGGCCTTTGAATTTCCGCGAAACATATTTGACATATGTGTAAAGAGGTTTGCCATATAGGCCGCACACTATCCACTCGATACTCTCCGTATTTTTTGGAAGATCATCCGAACATTCATGCTGCTGTTCGAGCAGTCCATATTTGGCACAAATTATGTGCTTTTTAATCATCTTCAATTGGACTGCCTTAATTTGTTTCACATTCAACATTCTCTTTTTCAATCATCCCAGTGCCAAACATAGCATACGGTTGTATATTGCAAGCAGGATCAGTATGTCTGTCAGGAGACAGATCTTCCTGATCATCAGCGATGACACATATTTTCCCCAGACAAAGTATGGCCTTGGCGCTTTGTTGCAACAAAGTATGACTTTGGAGCTTTGTTGCATATTTTTCTGTTTTCTACTGGCCGCAGATGAGATTAATGAATTGTGTCGTATTGTCATGATCACTCGTGAAACTTTTCAAATCAGAAGGTCTTCGTTTTCGGCCCTGATAACAGGAAATATGGGGTTTTCCATCCCCTCTTGCACTCAAACTACTTGATAGACGTAAGTGTCTGTCACAAAGTCGACTCGAGGTGCTTTGGGAAATGGGTCAAACACTATTTGACGATTTCTGCCAAATCGTCAAACGTACTAGGAACTGAAGGTTGACTCTGGTGCTGCATTATCTTCAAACACATACACAGTATATTCTGTAGGTCGCTGTGTAATTGGCTCAACTAATGCCTCTAAGCAGTGGAGCAATTTGACTTTGTTAGTCCTAACTGAATTACCATCAGCTGATGTAAGGGACTATGGTACTTTGCCTATAGGATATGATAGCGTGAACTTAAGAGCTATTTTATGCCTGAACAATAAGGGAAAAACCAAATATTATAATGTGTTCTGCTTTGATCTAAATCAGTTTGTTATTTGTGTAAATTTCTTCGGCACTTCAGTTGATGACAAGGTTTACAAATTGACTCTCTGGATTGGATCGTGGAATGGAATCAGGCCGGCGGGTCAATTAACAAGTCCTTGACAAACTATGCCATGGCCGTCTCAGCCTGATACTGTAATAGAAAACCAGATGATCGGCAGTATAATTTGTATTCATTGACATCAACTCCGAATGGGTTTGTGAAACCAATACTTTCCGTGGCTTTTCTCAAGTCTTTCTCATTGTTCTTTGTTTGGGACGGATGCAGTTCTTTGTGCGAAGAAATAACTTCTGATGCCATATTTGCCATCTGTAGAGTGGCTTCCACCAGCTTTGCTCTACAGTGACGTGTAATGCACCAATGGCAGCATTCTTTCAGCTGAATCGAATGATGCTACCCTGGAAATCTGCATGTCGATTGATAGTTTCTGAATAGTTATGTGACTTGTGGACGAGGGACACTCAATCTCCTGTTTTGGAGAAGTTCTGTTGATATGATGACGGGTTTCATTAAATATACTGGAATATGTCTGGCATAGTTCAAATGGTCATACTCAAAGAACATCGGACATAGGCGGTTGAATGAAATATATGCATGTCAAGGTCATTTTTCAAGGTCATTTTTCTTTGTGTCTGTCTTCAATAAGAGTTAGTATTATTAGTAGTGTGTTCAAAAGACCAGAATAAGGCAAGACTAACTTATATTGACTGGGAACAAAATATGATTACTATTATGGGTTTATCTCCAAAGCATAATATATTGTAATAAATGGAAGATTCCAAAAAAGGTAAAAAAAACAATATCGCTTTTTAAAAACCGATATGCTCCCAGTAGTTTAATGTGCAAACAATATTTTTTCTGATTTATGTACCTTTTCAAAATATTTATGTATTATTCATTAATTTTATTTCTAAATATTACATTTATTTATATTAAGAATTACATTACATTTTTTAAAAAGTCATTGTTAAAAGTAAAATACTAAAGCACAAGGAACCGAAGTTTACTGCATAAATACTAGCACCTTTATTTCTGGAAACGTCCATTACATATAACTTTAAATGGTAACGTATTTTTTATGTTTAATTTACATATCGTAACATATATTATATATATATTTTTATTTATTCATTTATTTATTCATTCATTTATATTCATTTAATGAATAAAGTTTTATCAAAATAACTTTAAATGGTAACGTAAACTACAATGTCTTTAGGAATTGTCTTTTTTGTTTGCATTTGATTTTGATTTTTAACATGTTTGATAAATAATATAAGATATGCATACCATTTGGTTGCATGTAAACAATTTTTGAGTATTATATTTTCAAAACACGATAATGGTAACGTATTACGAATGGAAGTCACGACCGTATGTCCCCACTCCCATTTGGTTTTGTAGCAAATGTCATATCCTTCCGGAGAATTGTGGGTGGCGTCTTTTGGTAACTTACGATCTAGTTATTTTTAAATTTGTTTATGATTTTTTGGTAACAAACTGGGTGTAACGTAAACTACAGTATATTTTCATATTTTCATTATGTTGAAAAGATTGTCTGAATTAAACAATTCATAAATAACATAAATAAAGGTAGTATTTGTTATGGTAGGTTTTGTTGTTCATATGCACATTGAGTACTCATATTCAACTTTATTGAACCAGTTTTGGAATTGTTTACGACCGTGAACTTGGGTTTACGAGCGTAAACCTACGTTTACGAGCGTGAACTATGGTTTACGGACGTTATCCTATGTTTTCGCTCGAAAGTATAGGTTAACATGCTTTTACGTTCGAAAAACCTAGTTTATCGATCGTTAATCCTAGTTTTTCGACCGTAAACCTGGGTTCACGTAATTATTGGACAATTGGCTTGCCATAAACATCAGGTTAGATTTAACAATGAATAAAAACTAATCTTGTGGGAAAAACACATGCAAACTAGAAACTTCCTCACTGGTCTGACACCTAAATGAGTCGCGACATTTGTCAAAAATATTTATCGAATACATCTAACTGACCAATAAGGTTGACCGAATGGAAAATCAGATGTTCAATAAATGAACCGATTGGTATATTGCCATCAAATAAAGTTTTCAAACATTGCCTTTTAATATTACTTATTATGCACTTTTCTGCCTAATAAAGGGGTGACCCATTACATTTTGCTTTATTGGGCACTGACCAATAGAGTACATCAATGCGGAATCCCTCGGCGTTTATTGTACGTAACGTTATCTGACGTCATGCACGTAACGTTGCCTGACGTCATAAAAAAAACAAAAAAAACAACATGGCGGCGTCCTCGATAAGCGTAACATTCTGAGAAATAGGTAACAATAGTAATTCATACGGAAAATATGGATAATCTACATGATAAATAGAATATTATGTCAGTGCCTTTTACTATCAAGTTTATTAGGCTCTACACGAAAACGAAGAATGGCTCGGTAAAGCCTCGCCATTTTTCGTTTTCTAAGCCTCGCCTAATAAACTTGATAGTGAAAGGCACTGACATAATATTCTCTATATATGTAGTTCTAGTGTCTTAATAAGTGTTTATAGCGTCTCCGTGACCGAGGTGTTAATGCCGTTGTGTTGTAAATCTTCTCGCTTCTCACCGCTGCGGGTTCGAATCCCACTTGGAGCTCGATTTGTAAGTGAGGAAGTGTCGATTCTTACGGATTGCGGGAGGTGTACAGTACTGGTTCTACCCAGGAAAAGTGAGTGGTTCGCCTCCACCATAAAGAAAATCGATCGTCATATATAACCTTACAGTGTGTTGAAAATGACGTAAAACACCATTCAGACAAAAAACAAACTTAATCAGTGCAAATATTTGCTAAAATAGTATCATAAAATTCATTAACATCATTTGTTTCTAATTGAATATTATTGTTGTAAAAAATAATTAACTATTTCATATATGTCAAATAATAAACGCATCCCCCCAAAAAAATGTTTAAATAGTGTTTTTGTGTTTGAGGCATCCGTAAACTTAAGCCACAATATATATTCCTTAAAAGTGTCAACAACATAATTATATGTTAAAATTTTCAAATAGTTATTTTTTTTATTAAAACTTCTACACCATCCGAGTCACATGTATTCATGGTGATTCTGGTAGGGGTGGTGTGACAATGCATTATATGGACAGCAAAATGAAATTATTATTTGGAGAGCTAAAATCAATTCGATGTAGTCAGGAGCAAGGTATGTTGAAAATAGAAAACATTATTAAACAGACAAATCAAACAATTGATAGAGTTGGAGAGGTAACCGATCAATATATTGATGCATTGAAAATGCTTACCTACAAGCAGATCGACCTCGAATCTCGTTCACGTAGGAATAATCTTATATTCACTGGGTTTTATGATACAGAACGTGCAAGTTGTGCGGACATGATCTTTACTTTTCTCGAGACGCAGCTTGATCTTGACATCAGTTCCATTTGCATCGAACGAGCCCACTGGTTGGGCCAGACGCGGGGGCATAATAACCGCCGCTCCAATAATTGCCTGCTTTGCTAAATACAATGACGTCCAGTATATCATGAGCAAGGTATCCATGTGCCGTAACTCGTCCCATGCTATACATCGGGATTATCCTACTGAAATTGTCGAGGCCAGAAAACGTCTATGGTCGAGATACAAGGAGGCCACCAAACGAATGAACACTAGAGCTTCTATTGTTTTTCCAGCAAAGTTTATAGTCAATGGACGGGTTGAAGCCGATGAATTTCCGCGGTGGAACGAGATAGTGCATATGAAGCGGTGCCTAACGTTTGACTATGTCAAACCGAGCAGAAGTGTTTTCAACAATGTAGCAACCAGCTCAGACCGCCGTGATATAGCTCCTGTCCCGATATATCCACGGAACGTGCATACTTCAGCTCCTAATTCGTATTTGGAAGCTGTCACTGGCACTCATTTTCATGCTAGGGGCTCCCATCCTATTGCTGATGACACGCATGTGAAGATATTTCACAGTCAACAAAATGACAACATGCAGGATGTTACAAGTGTTCAACATGTGTGTCTTGACCCCGTCAATAATTCCGCTTCTGCTATTAACCCATCCGGCACATCAAAGGTTAACACACAGCCGATAAACGTTTCTTTGTCCAGTTATCCTTCAAGGAATACACAAAGCACAACACAAACAGACAACATACCGTTACACAGCAGTCAATTTATGTCTCAAGTGCTCCCGTTAACATTCTTGTTCGTGAAACTATCGACAATGCGCATAACAGATCACACACAGTCTTCACGACCGTCACGCTCTTATAGTCGGGGCCGACGAAGCTGTAGTATTTCTATGGACAGATCGATACCTTTTGCACGTGCAAGCCAAGCTTCGCGTGACCAATCTACTGAACGACAGCCATCACAAACTAACGAAGCGCACGGCTTACAGGGGCATGCTCTCAATTAGGAAGACGGGGAGAAGTGTTTTTGAAAGTAACATTATTTAATGTATAGGGTTTGATTACTAGAAATTGTAACAAATTTGAATCTAGTGAGTTGAAAAATGTTTTTAAAAATTCCGATATCGTGTGTTTAACCGAAACTTGGGGAAATAATTTGGTTGATTTTTCATATGAAAACTTTGAATGTCAAAAACCAACACAAAACGTGACTCTGGGGGTATTGCGATTTTTATTAGAGATTCATTTGTTGATACTCAAACTTTGGTTTCAAAATCAAGTGACGATATAATCTGGGTCAAAATCAATGGACAGTTATTGAATTTAGATGAAGATTTATTTATAGGCTTATGTTATATTCTGCCCGGGGGTACAAGCAGATTAAATATGGTTGATATGAGTACCTTTGATAGACTAATTGATTCTATTGTAGCTTTCGATTGTGATAATTTAGGTAAAAATATTATTTTGTGTGGAGATTTCAATGCCAGAACAGCTACTGAACCTGATTTTGTTACATTTGAATCTATGAAAAATAATGATGCACTACCACTTCCAGATGATTACATGCCAGACAATGCTTTACCTCGTTTTTCACAAGATAAAACACGTCCAAATAGTAACGGTGTGCAATTGTTAGATTTTTGCAAGCAAACCGGTCTACGTATTATGAATGGTAGGTTCGGTATTGATAAAGCTATTGGAAAATTCACTTATGTATGCAACCGTGGCAGTAGTCTTATTGATTATTTTCTTATATCTGAACAAGTATGTGATTATGTATTTGATTTCGCAGTTGACGAGCCAAACAAGGTATCTGATCATTGTATTGTCACGGGGTCGTTTTGTTTTAACAAAAAGAATACTATTAGTGATTATATTAACGAAACAGACTTAAAAATTCCATTTAAATATGCATGGAACTACGAACACGTTAACGATTATAAGAATGTATTAGATTCTGATGAAACTATAATGCATTTGAACAATTTGCAAAATCAAATACATAATTGTTTTAGTGATAATGATATTGATAATTGTGTGCAGGACCTATCTAATATTATTGATGGTGTTTGTTCACCATTGTTTAAAAGGAATATAAACACTGATTGTTCCAAAAAAGATGAAAACAACGATGTATTTGAAAATAAAAGATGGTATAACAATAACTGTGCAGAATGTAAATATGTATTTTATCAGAAACTAAATAATTTTAGAAATGACAAAAATGAAATACCAAGAAAACAAATGGTACAAGCTAGAACAAAATATAAAGAAGCTATACGTCAAGCCAAATTTGAATATAGACAAAATGAAACACAGAAACTTATAAAAGCTCGGTATAAAAATGCAAAATCCTACTGGAATATGTTAAAAGGTCTTTGTGGTTTAAAAACGGGTAAAATAGAACTTAGAATATATGAGCAATATTTTAAGGCAATTAACAATCCTGATGATAGGTTTTTTACACCAGATGATGATGTCATTATGTTTCATGATATATATGTTAATGACGAGTTTGCAGTTATGTTCTCGGAATTAGATAATGCAATATCTGATAATGAATTAGAAATGGCCGTTAAACAACTTAAAAATGGTAAAAGTGGAGGACCAGATCTGTATGTTAATGAATTTTTCAAGAATGGAATACGCCAATTAGGTCCCACTTTAAAATGTTTATTTAACAAGGTATTAAATTCAGGGTATTTTCCAAAAATATGGTCTTCAGGTTATGTGATCCCACTTCATAAAACAGGTAGTGTTAATAATGTCGAGAATTATAGAGGCATTACACTATTAAGTGCGTTAGGAAAACTGTTTACTCGGATACTTAACAACAGGTTAAATAGTTGGGCAGAAAAGTATAATGTTTATGTTGAGGCCCAGGCAGGGTTTAGAAAAGGTATGTCCACAACTGATAATGTTTTTGTTTTGCATGCATTAATTAACAAGGTTTTAAGCTCGAGTGAAAAAATGTTTTGTGCTTTCGTAGACTTTAAGAAAGCGTTTGATTATGTTGTACGAGATAATCTTTGGTTAAAACTTATAAAACTTGGTATACGTGGTAAAATATTGAATATTATAAAATCCATGTATACTGATATAAAATCACAAATCAGACTAAATAATACGATTGGCAATGAATTTACATGTATATTAGGCGTTCGCCAAGGAGAATGTTTATCTCCGTTTTTATTTTCAATGTTATTGAATGATATTGAAGCAGAATTTGTTGTAAAAGGTTTAGATGGTATTGATATTTCCTTTTTGAAACTATTTTTGCTACTTTATGCCGATGATATTGTAATTTTCTCAAAAGATGCTGCAGATTTGCAGAAAGGACTTGATTCGTTATATGAATACTGTCAAAAATGGAAATTAGTTGTAAATATTGCCAAAACTAAAGTAATGGTTTTTAGAAAAGGTGGCATTCTTCCAAGAAATACACAATTTATTTTCAGTGGTGAAATACTTGAAATCGTTAGTAGTTTTACGTATTTAGGTATTGTCTTTACTACAGGTGGTTCATTTTCTGAAACACAGGCTTTGTTATCTGGCCAAGCGTTAAAAGCCATTTTTAAGCTTGAAAAATGTTTATACAAATTCATTGACTTATCGCCAAAACATGTATTAGACCTATTCGATAAACGTATATATCCTATTCTGTCATACGGCTGTGAAGTATGGGGATTTGCCCAAGCCAATAGTATTGAACGTGTTCACACACAGTTTTGTAAAAAGTTGATGGGTGTTAAGAAATCGACACAAAACGATTTTATTTATGGTGAGCTAGGTAGAAGTACATTAAAATGTAGACGTTTGTTCTCAATTATTAAATATTGGTTTAAAATTTTACAATCAGAGGATGTGAAATATATACGATTAATGTATGATGATATGTTGTGATATTGGTGTAAATGCAGGCACCCAAAACTGGGCCAGCAAAGTCAGAGATCTTTTAAGTAATTATGGATTCTACCATGTTTGGTTTCATCAAAGCGTGGGTAACGTCAATACATTCTTAACAATTTTTAAACAACGATTGAAAGATGTTTTTATACAAGAATGGAATACAAGATTAATTGATTCATCCAGAGCGTTGTTTTACCGAAATATTTCAAATTTTGAGCTACAACCTTACTTAAATATTGTTAAGAGTAAATGCACACGTCAATCCATTTCAAAACTTCGTGTATCGTCGCATAGATTAGAAGTGGAAATGGGCAGATGGTCCAGAAATAGAGTTCATATAGATGAGAGACGATGTAGACATTGTAACATACTCGAAGATGAATATCATTTTGTTTTGTGTTGTCCATTGTATAATGATTTACGTAAGAAATACGTGTCAAGTTTTTATTTCCAACGACCAAGTATGTTCAAATTTGTAATGCTGTTAAAAAGTGAAAACAAAAGGGAAGTCTTTAATTTTGGTTTGATTATATTCAAAGCATTTATATTACGAAATGCATTATTATATAATAATTAAACTATATTTTCCTTCTCCCAAGTAAATATATATTTTTTTCTTTATTTTTTCTTCTTAATTATGGATATGCACAAACACTGAAGCAGTCTCTTTGTATGGTGATATTTGCTAAGATAAACTAACTTACTGTATGTATATTCTCCCAGGAATATTATTTAATAGTGTTCCGAATAATACGTTTTAATAGACACAAATCCCTGTGGGATTTCATTATTTGTATTTTGATGAATGTATGTATTGATCATCAGTCATGTGACTATATGTTTGTATAGTAAATATGTTGCCTCATGGGCCAATCTGGCCTAATGGCATTTAGAAATAAAAAACTTCCAAAAACTTCCATGTAAATGAGTCCCATTGTGTCCATACAACCTATAACCGGGGTACACACACATTCGCCTTTGTTATATTCAAGGGTCAAACTCGATATTTATAAACAATGTGTATGTGTTGTTCTATAAATCGCTGTTTTTTTTCAAAAAAATATACAAGCAATTGGGTGATGTATACACTGACTTGACCTACTGGGTGATGATGTTAATTTACCGTGACAATCTCGTATTTCTAAGGGAGGTTTAACATTTCGAATATTATAATTTAAATCTCAAAATATATTTCATGAAACTTTAGAAGTGAGATTTATTCGGATAGATTCGTGAAAACAAAATACGAATGGATTAATATATGTTTATATAGTTTTAATTGATTGTATAGTTGTTTGTCGTGGATTAATTAAATATATTGTTTTACAAGAATATGAACTGAAATGATCAACCATAAACGTAACAATAGCTTCGTGATCAATGATGTAAACTGGAATTATAGATTTTACTTAAAGGTGAGTACATCAGTGACTGGTCATTCTTTTAGAATTGTTTAAAATACATTATTTCTATATTAAATTGATCAAAACGAATGACCAAAATAAATGGCACTGAACAAAAGACCTAGAGATGTTATTTTCTAACTCTGGTTACGCGCCCAGGATAGCTATATTAAACTTGTCGAATTATCCCGATTGTTCACGTGTGACGGTAATTTATAAATTGGTGATTACTCCGTGGCTTTGTAAAACTTGTAATTTATAATTAATAATTATAGCACTGTATTGTAGGAAATGCATGCTCCACAAAACTCTGTTTACTTATCAAATCACGCGCGCTCGTTAAAAAACGTGTCGAAACGCGTATCAATGGATTTATATACACATATATATTTGCATTTAGCACGGATTTGTGTAGAAAAGTGTGTGCACTTTCATGAACAAATAAGTTGTGGTAGTTGTAGGAGGACATGGTGTCCGCGCCGGCCATGGTGTCCGCGGATACTGTGGCCTAGGCGTAGGAGGCCATGGTGTCCGCAAGGCCATTGCGTCAGCAGGGGGCGTCTCGACGTTATGTTATCGAGCCTAAGGGGGTATTATAACGTATTGGGTGGAGACATAATGACGGTATGAGTAAACTGAATTGAACTGAATCTTGTTTAAAGGCGTATTAGCACAGTATAGGGTTTTAGAGCCGCCCCAGAGGAGAGGAAGGTGGTATTAAAGCTTAGTGAGTGGTGAAATAATGACTTAATAGGGAAATGTAATTGAATTTAATCTTATTTAACTGTCCATCAACTTATTATAGGTTATTTAGAGCCGCACCAGAGAAAGTTGGTATTATAACTTATTGAGTGGGGGAAATTGAATTGAATTGAATATTGTTTAACGGCTCATCAACACATTATAGGTTATTTAGAGCCGACCCAGAGAGAGGGGAATGTGTTATTATAACTAACTTATTGAGTGGGGGGTGGGGGTGGGTGGGGGTGGGGGTGGGGGAATTGAATTGAATATTGTTTAACGGCTCATCAACACATTATAGGTTATTTAGAGCCGCCCCAGAGAGAGGAGAATGTGTTCTAACTTATTGAGGGGTGGGGGTGGGGGTGGGGGAGGGGCGGTGGGGGGGGGGGTGATGGGGGGGGGGGGGTAGGGGGGGGGTGGGGGGGATTGAATTGAATATTGTTTAACGGCTCATCAACACATTATAGGTTCTTTAGAGCCGCCCCAGAGAGAGGGGGAATGTGGTAGTATAACTTATTGAGTGGCGAAATAGTAAGCTAAGTAAATTGAATTGAATTGAAAATTGTTTATCGGCTCATCAACACATAAAAGGACATTAAGAGCCGCCCCAGAGCATGGATGTCAATTGATGGACTTCTATTTCTAATTTGTAGCATGGTCGGTGACATTTCCTTTGATGAATGCATAGCATTAAATCGTTTAATTTAGGGTAACTAAAGGAGCGTGGCTATACCGTACTACAACTACCAGATATTGGAATTTAGAGTACGGTCACTATGACGTCACAATGTTACTAAGTACACCATGATACAAAACAGTCTGTCTCAGCTCGTTGGTTATTTAAACACCTTGATGGGCTATTCCCTTCTCGGTGTTTAAATAAGCCAACTCGCTGAGACCCATCTCGGTGTTTAAATAAGCCAACTCGCTGAGACCCATCTCGGTGTTTGAATAAGCCAACTCGCTGAGACCAGACTCTGTCTTTTACTTATGGGTACTGATACTAAAATTAGTGAAACATTTTATAGAAAAGCTTTTAATAATATTAAGATATGGTTCTTTACATAACCTGTTTTTAAACAGCTTATGAGTTCTTAATTTACCAGAATTACTTATAGAACAATTATTCACAGTTTATACTTATCAGTTAACTTCTTTTTAACAATAGTTGATAGATTAGACATCTGTAACTGCAAATCAGATATACCAAGATATTTTATAATAAATTGTACGTCAGAATATCATGATTTCTTATTACAGTTGTAAAGTAACTTACTTTCTAATAAAGCACATTTTACTCTCTTTTTTTGTTAATGTCTACCTAACTCTCCCATGACAGCAGCATTACCTAATCAGCATTACCTAACTCTCCCATGACATCAGCATTACCTAACTCTCCCATGACATCAGCATTACCTAACTCTCCCATGACATCAGCATTACCTAACTCTCCCATGACAGCAGCATTACCTAACTCTCCCATGACATCAGCATTAACTAACTCTCCCATGACATCAGCAATACCTAACTCTCCCATGACAGCAGCAATACCTAACTCTCCCATGACATCAGCATTACCTAACTCTCCCATGACATCAGCATTACCTAACTCTCCCATGACATCAGAATTACCTAACTCTCCCATGACAGCAGCATTACCTAACTCTCCCATGACATCAGCATTACCTAACTCTCCCATGACATCAGCATTACCTAACTCTCCCATGACAGCAGCATTACCTAACTCTCCCATGACAGCAGCATTACCTAACTCTCCCATGAGATCAGCATTACCTAACTCTCCCATGACATCAGCATCACCTAACTCTCCCATGCCATCAGCATCACCTAACTCTCCCATGCCATCAGCATCACCTAACTCTCCCATGCCAGCAGCATCACCTAACTCCCATGACATCAGCATCACCTAACTCTCCCATGACATCAGCATTACCTATCTCTCCCATGACAGCAGCATTACCTAACTCTCCCATGACAGCAGCATTACCTAACTCTCCCATGACATCGGCATTACCTAACTCTCCCATGACAGCGGCATTACCTAACTCTCCCATGACATCGGCATTAACTAACTCTCCCATGACATCGGCATTACCTAACTCTCCCATGACATCGGCATTACCTAACTCTCCCATGACAGCGGCATTACCTAACTCTCCCATGACAGCGGCATTACCTAACTCTCCCATGACATCAGCATGACCTAACTCTCCCATGACATCAGCATGACCTAACTCTCCCATGACATCAGCATCACCTAACTCTCCCATGACAGCGGCATCACCTAACTCTCCCATGACATCGGAATTACCTAACTCTCCCATGACAGCGGCATTACCTAAATCTCTCATGACATCGGCATCACCTAACTCTCCCATGACATCGGCATCACCTAACTCTCCCATGACATCGGCATCACCTAACTCTCCCATGACAGCGGCATCACCTAACTCTCCCATGACATCAGCATCACCTAACTCTCCCATGACAGCAGCATCACCTAACTCTCCCATGACATCAGCATTACCTAACTCTCCCATGACAGCAGCATTACCTATCTCTCCCATGACATCAGCATTACCTAACTCTCCCATGACATCAGCATTACATAACTCTCCCATGACAGCGGCATTACCTAACTCTCCCATGACATCGGCATTACCTAACTCTCCCATGACAGCGGCATTACCTAACTCTCCCATGACTGTCACAGGATGACCTTAGTGGTTGGGCTAACTCAGGAAAGAATCAATGACGGTGAATGCATTTACATAAGTTTAATGCAACTTTTAAAATATGTTTAATATATATACAATGATCTAAAAAAACAAGCGAATACACAAATGAACTATGAAAAGAATGTTCTCCTGAACGTTTAAGACGTTCTTAGTATTGCTATAAATACTGAATGTCTAAGACACTAAAGTGTTGTTAAAGCTATAACAATGTTGATCTAGCGCGATAACTGTGATGCGCGAGAGCTCATGAAGATGACGATGCGCGAATTCAATGGATGATTGTCATCAAATGCCTTCTGTAAGGGTTGATGACGCGATGCAATGATAGTTAATCTCCACTGAGATTGTGAATGATATTCCTCCAGTGAGGACTGGTAACGGGCCCACCTTGTGTCCCGGGGGTTGTCGTTAGTAAAACCTGGCTGCGCAGGTACGGGGACCGTCTCCACCGCTTGTAACGTTAATCGTGGAAGCTTAGCTCCACTCCTGGATATCCAAACCTAGATGGCTTACTCCAACCCTGGATGGCTTATATCCTGGATGGCTTAGGCTGTAATTATACATACGTTTTAGATGTCGGTTGACAAACATAACAATCTTGCATAATTATCATTACCCAAACCAATCATTATTCAATCAATATATGTAAGCTGTACTAATGATGAGTAGCAATGTATACATATTCTACAACGCCATGTATACGCTATGTACGTCGCTGTTAATCAATGCCCCTAATACATGTAATATAAACATGATCAAATTACTCATATATTACACTCACTGAGTTATGCATGCACGCATTTATTCTTGTCACTCATCTCATTGTTAACTAATGTTAACAATCGTGTATTACAATCACCGAGTTATACGCCAACGTTAACTAATGCACCTATTATCCACTGTTATCAAATTAATATTGTTTTACAATTAATGATCAATTACAATAATTACATCTAATAAAGTAACTTCAAAATCATATGCTAGTCTAAAGTTATGTTTGAGAAACATCAATGCTAACCGGATGTCGTAACCGCCAATCAAGATGGCGCCGCCCACTGAATACAAATATACGATAAAAGTTTAATAAAACTACTAACAACATGTTGCCTGTGAAATTTGCCGTCCAATCTCTGTTCCAACAAAGTACTATCGATGATCCCGGCGAAAGCTAGAAGACAATGGGTTTTATAGCAAACATTACGCCCAAATCATTATTTGCCCCGTTCAGTCCGTGACAAACGTGGCTAAATCTACAGTATTGAATCTACACGCGAGGCCCTTATACAATTTTGCCGTTTAAGGAAAATATACCTATACGTTTACATGCATTAGCACAAAACTAAACTTATGACACGGCCTCTTTGGCGGCCACTTAAAATGTGCACGCTTTTACGTGTTACATGAATAGATCATGAATATTGTGAAATTGTTTCAACTCGAACAATAGATTTTGGGTGTAACCGATACAAGAGCTATATGCGACCAGTGCGCTCTACCCGTGACATTTTGTGACAATGACATCGGCATCTCCTAACTCTCCCATGACAGCGGCATCACCTAACTCTCCCATGACATCGGCATCACCTAACTCTCCCATGACATCGGCATCACCTAACTCTCCCATGACAGCGGCATCACCTAACTCTCCCATGACATCAGCATCACCTAACTCTCCCATGACAGCAGCATCACCTAACTCTCCCATGACAGCAGCATCACCTAACTCTCCCATGACAGCAGCATCACCTAACTCTCCCATGACATCAGCATCACCTAACTCTCCCATGACAGCAGCATCACCTAACTCTCCCATGACATCAGCATCACCTAACTCTCCCATGACATCAGCATCACCTAACTCTCCCATGACAGCAGCATCACCTAACTCTCCCATGACATCAGCATCACCTAACTCTCCCATGACATCAGCATCACCTAACTCTCCCATGACATCAGCATCACCTAACTCTCCCATGACAGCAGCATCACCTAACTCTCCCATGTGATCAGCATCACCTAACTCTCCCATGTGATCAGCATCACCTAATTCGCCCATGACATCGGCATTACCTAAATCTCCCATGACATCGGCATTACCTAACTCTCCCATGACATCGGCATTATCTAACTCTCCCATGACAGCGGCATTACATAACTCGCCCATGACATCGGCATTACCTAAATCTCCCATGACATCGGCATCACCTAACTCTCCCATGACATCGGCATCACCTAACTCTCCCATGACATCGGCATCACCTAACTCTCCCATGACATCGGCATCACCTAACACTCCCATGACATCGGCGTCACCTAACTCTCCCATGACAGCGGCGTTACCTAACTCTCCCATGACAGCAGCATCACCTAACTCTCCCATGACAGCAGCATCACCTTACTCTCCCATGACATCAGCATCACCTAACTCTCCCATGACATCAGCATCACCTAACTCTCCCATGACAGCAGCATCACCTAACTCTCCCATGACAGCAGCATCACCTAACTCTCCCATGACATCAGCATCACCTAACTCTCCCATGACATCAGCATCACCTAACTCTCCCATGACATCAGCATCACCTTACTCTCCCATGCCATCAGCATCACCTAACTCTCCCATGACAGCAGCATCACCTAACTCTCCCATGACATCAGCATTACCTAACTCTCCCATGACAGCAGCATCACCTAACTCTCCCATGACATCAGCATCACCTAACTCTCCCATGCCATCAGCATCACCTAACTCTCCCATGCCATCAGCATCATCTAACTCTCCCATGACAGCAGCATCACCTAACTCACCCATGACATCAGCATCACCTAACTCTCCCATGACATCAGCATCACCTAACTCTCCCATGACAGCAGCATCACCTAACTCTCCCATGACATCAGCATCACCTAACTCTCCGATGTTATCAGCATCACCTAACTCTCCCATGACATCAGCATCACTTAACTCTCCCATGACATCAGCATCACCTAACTCTCCCATGACATCAGCATCACCTAACTCTCCCATGACATCAGCATCACCTAACTCTCCCATGACATCAGCATCACCTAACTCTCCCATGACAGCAGCATCACCTAACTCTCCCATGACATCAGCATCACCTAACTCTCCCATGACATCAGCATCACCTAACTCTCCCATGACATCAGCATCACCTAACTCTCCCATGACAGCAGCATCACCTAACTCTCCCATGACATCAGCATTACATAACTCTCCCATGACAGCAGAATTACCTAACTCTCCCATGACATCAGCATTACCTAACTCTCCCGTGACATCAGCATTACCTTACTCTCCCGTGACATCATCATTACCTAACTCTCCCATGACATCAGCATTACATAACTCTCCCATGACAGCGGCATTACCTAACTCTCCCATGACAGCGGCATTACCTAACTCTCCCATGACATCGGCATCACCTAACTCTCCCATGACAGCGGCATCACCTAACTCTCCCATGACATCGGCATCACCTAAATCTCGCATGACATCGGCATCTCCTAACTCTCCCATGACAGCGGCATCACCTAACTCTCCCATGACATCGGCATCACCTAACTCTCCCATGACATCGGCATTACCTAACTCTCCCATGACAGCGGCATTACCTAACTCTCCCATGACATCAGCATTACCTAACTCTCCCATGACATCAGCATCACCTAACTCTCCCATGACATCAGCATCACCTAACTCTCCCATGAGAGCAGCATCACCTAACTCTCCCATGAGAGCAGCATCACCTAACTCTCCCATGACAATCACCTAACTCTCCCATGACATCAGCATCACCTAACTCTCCCATGACAGCAGCATCACCTAACTCTCCCATGACAGCAGCATCACCTAACTCTCCCATGACATCAGCATCACCTAACTCGCCCATGACATCGGCGTTACCTAAATCTCCCATGACATCGGCATTACCTAAATCTCCCATGACATCGGCATTACCTAACTCTCCCATGACATCATCATTACCTAACTCTCCCATGACATCAGCATTACATAACTCTCCCATGACAGCGGCATTACCTAACTCTCCCATGAAACTCTCCCATGACAGCGGCATCACCTAACTCTCCCATGACATCGGCATCACCTAACTCTCTCATGACATCGGCATCACCTAACTCTCCCATGACAGCGGCATCACCTAACTCTCCCATGACATCAGCATCACCTAACTCTCCCATGACATCAGCGTCACCTAACTCTCCCATGACATCAGCGTCACCTAACTCTCCCATGACATCAGCATCACCTAACTCTCCCATGACATCAGCATCACCTAACTCTCCCATGACATCAGCATCACCTAGCTCTCCCATGACAGCAGCATCACCTAACTCTCCCATGACAGCAGCATCACCTAACTCTCCCATGACATCAGCATTACCTAACTCTCCCATGACAGCAGAATTACCTAACTCTCCCATGACATCAGCATTACCTAACTCTCCCATGACATCAGCATTACCTAACTCTCCCATGACATCAGCATTACATAACTCTCCCATGACAGCGGCATTACCTAACTCTCCCATGACAGCGGCATTACCTAACTCTCCCATGACATCGGCATTACCTAACTCTCCCATGACAGCGGCATCACCTAACTCTCCCATGACATCGGCATCACCTAAATCTCGCATGACATCGGCATCTCCTAACTCTCCCATGACAGCGGCATCACCTAACTCTCCCATGACATCGGCATCACCTAACTCTCCAGTGACATCGGCATTACCTAACTCTCCCATGACAGCGGCATTACCTAACTCTCCCATGACATCGGCATTACCTAACTCTCCCATGACATCAGCATCACCTAACTCTCCCATGACATCAGCATCACCTAACTCTCCCATGACATCAGCATCACCTAACTCTCCCATGACATCAGCATCACCTAACTCTCCCATGACATCAGCATCACCTAACTCTCCCATGAGAGCAGCATCACCTAACTCTCCCATGAGAGCAGCATCACCTAACTCTCCCATGACAATCACCTAAATCTCCCATGACATCAGCATCACCTAACTCTCCCATGACAGCAGCATCACCTAACTCTCCCATGACATCAGCATCACCTAACTCTCCCATGTTATCAGCATCACCTAACTCGCCCATGACATCGGCGTTACCTAAATCTCCCATGACATCGGCATTACCTAACTCTCCCATGACATCAGCATTACCTAACTCTCCCATGACATCATCATTACCTAACTCTCCCATGACATCAGCATTACATAACTCTCCCATGACAGCGGCATTACCTAACTCTCCCATGAAAGCGGCATTACCTAACTCTCCCATGACAGCGGCATTACCTAACTCGCCCATGACATCGGCATTACCTAACTCTCCCATGATATCGGCATTACCTAACTCTCCCATGACAGCGGTATCACCTAACTCACCCATGACATCGGCATCACCTAACTCTCTCATGACATCGGCATCACCTAACTCTCCCATGACAGCGGCATCACCTAACTCTCCCATGACATCAGCATCACCTAACTCTCCCATAACATCAGCGTCACCTAACTCTCCCATGACATCAGCGTCACCTAACTCTCTCATGACATCAGCGTCACCTAACTCTCCCATGACAGCAGCGTTACCTAACTCTCCCATGACAGCAGCGTTACCTAACTCTCCCATGACAGCAGCATCACCTTACTCTCCCATGACATCAGCATCACCTAACTCTCCCATGACAGCAGCATCACCTAACTCTCCCATGACATCAGCATCACCTAACTCTCCCATGACATCAGCATCACCTAACTCTCCCATGACATCAGCATCACCTAACTCTCCCATGACAGCAGCATCACCTATCTCTCCCATGACAGCAGCATCACCTAACTCTCCCATGACATCAGCATTACCTAACTCTCCCATGACAGCAGAATTACCTAACTCTCCCATGACATCAGCATTACCTAACTCTCCCATGACATCATCATTACCTAACTCTCCCATGACATCAGCATTACATAACTCTCCCATGACAGCGGCATTACCTTACTCTCCCATGATAGCGGCATTACCTAACTCTCCCATGACATCGGCATTACCTAACTCTCCCATGACAGCGGAATTACCAAACTCTCCCATGACATCGGCATCACCTAAATCTCCCATGACATCGGCATCTCCTAACTCTCCCATGACAGCCGCATCACCTAACTCTCCCATGACATCGGCATCTCCTAACTCTCCCATGACATCGGCATTACCTAACTCTCCCATGACATCGGCATCACCTAACTCTCCCGCGACAGCGGCATCACCTAACTCTCCCATGACATCAGCATCACCTAACTCTCCCATGACATCAGCATCACCTAACTCTCCCATGACAGCAGCATCACCTAACTCTCCCATGACAGCAGCATCACCTAACTCTCCCATGACATCAGCATCACCTAACTCTCCAATGACAGCAGCATCACCTAACTCTCCCATGACAGCAGCATCACCTAACTCTCCCATGACAGCAGCATCACCTAACTCTCCCATGATATCAGCATCTCCCATGACATCAGCATCCCCTAACTCTCCCATGACATCAGCATCACCTAACTCTCCTATGACAGCAGCATCACCTAACTCTCCCATGACATCAGCATCCCCTAACTCTCCCATGACATCAGCATCACCTAACTCTAATCTAATATGTAGTTTCTCACAAGGCACAGAATTAAGTGTTTTGAATACATTGTAAATATCAGGCGCGGAGCTACGAGTAGGCCCTGTAGGCCCGGGCCTGCATATAATTGAACGATTTAACATCTTGAAACGATCCAGACCATAAATAATTCGAAAGGCATATGTTCTTTTTAAAGACCTGTGTCCCCTTAGAAAAATATTGATCTTAACTCAAACTCTTAACTGCTTTTCTAAGAGTATATGTAAGAGTTGATACAAGTTCGGTAACTCCGCAAGACATTGTAGTATGCTGCGACTGAATGTAGATGGACAGACATAAACACATACAGACGTTCTGATGGGTGGATGTTCGGATGAATGGATGGATAGACCAATATGCATGCTTCTTAGTCAACACTTAAGTAGTTTTAATTTTTTACAAATTGTATATGAACAACCTGTCGCAACGGGTTTACTATATCAATCATACACAATGGGTGCATTTCAGTAAAATAATTTACAGACAGGCCATAAACCGCTTGATATGTACATTGACGTGATAAATACTAGAGGGTAAACTATACCAGTTGTTTATGTTCTTAATGTTCTTAATAATATCAGTTAACCGACTATCTTTTGAATATGCAAAATTATTCAATTCGTAACCAGACATATAATTTGATATGCCTGGTTTTAAATCAATAATGCGACAAAGACCTGGGTGCAAGAGATTGTATTACCCTCAGAATAATGACACCGGTAAAGTATCCAAAAAAAGCAAACACGTGTCACTTTTACGAGATTATATCATATCATCATTTATTTTCAGTTCCCAAAATAATTAATGTGACTACTAAAATATTGGGAAGTAGCTTACATAGTAAATATTGGGAAGTAGCTTACATAGTAACTATTGGGAAGTAGCTTACATAGTAAATATTGGGAAGTAGCTTACATAGTAAATATTGGGAAGTAGCTTACATAGTAACTATTGGGAAGTAGCTTACATAGTTAATATTGGGAAGTAGCTTACATAGTAAATATTGGGAAGTAGCTTACCATAATAAATATTGAGTAGTAGCTTACATAGTAACTATTGGGAAGTAGCTTACATAGTAACTATTGGGAAGTAGCTTACATAGTAAATATTGGGAAGTAGCTTACATAGTAACTATTGGGAAGTAGCTTACATAGTAACTATTGGGAAGTAGCTTACATAGTAAATATTGGGAAATAGCTTACATAGTAACTATTGGGAAGTAGCTTACATAGTAACTATTGGGAAGTAGCTTACATAGTAAATATTGGGAAGTAGCTTACATAGTAACTATTGGGAAGTAGCTTACATAGTAAATATTGGGAAGTAGCTTACATAGTAAATATTGGGAAGTAGCTTACATAGTAACTATTTCCAATAGTTACTGTGTAACTATTGGGAAGTAGCTAACATAGTAACTATTGGGAAGTAGCTTACATAGTAAATATTGGGAAGTAGCTTACATAGTAACTATTTCCAATAGTATAATAGAATAATAAATATTGAGTAGTAGCTTACATAGTAACTATTGGGAAGTAGCTTACATAGTAACTATTGGGAAGTAGCTTACATAGTAAATATTGGGAAGTAGCTTACATAGTAACTATTGGGAAGTAGCTTACATAGTAACTATTGGGAAGTAGCTTACATAGTAAATATTGGGAAGTAGCTTACATAGTAACTATTGGGAAGTAGCTTACATAGTAACTATTGGGAAGTAGCTTACATAGTAAATATTGGGAAGTAGCTTACATAGTAACTATTGGGAAGTAGCTTACATAGTAAATATTGGGAAGTAGCTTACATAGTAACTATTTCCAATAGTTACTGTGTAACTATTGGGAAGTAGCTAACATAGTAACTATTGGGAAGTAGCTTACATAGTAAATATTGGGAAGTAGCTTACATAGTAAATATTGGGAAGTAGCTTACATAGTAACTATTTGGAAGTAGCTTACATAGTAACTTATGGGAAGTAGCTTACATAGTAAATATTGGGAAGTAGCTTACAAAGTAAATATTGGGAAGTAGCTTACATAGTAAATATTGGGAAGTAGCTTACATAGTAAATATTGGGAAGTAGCTTACATAGTAACTATTGAAAGTAGCTTACATAGTAAATATTGGGAAGTAGCTTACATAGTAACTATTGGGAAGTAGCTTACATAGTAATTATTGAAAGTAGCTTACATAGTAAATATTGGGAAGTAGCTTACATAGTAACTATTGGGAAGTAGCTTACATAGTAACTATTGGGAAGTAGCTTACTATGTAACTATTGGGAAGTAGCTTACATAGTAAATATTGGGAAGTAGCTTACATAGTAAATATTGGGAAGTAGCTTACATAGTAACTATTGGGAAGTAGCTTGCATAGTAACTATTGGGAAGTAGCTTACATAGTAAATATTGGGAAGAAGCTTACATAGTAAATATTGGGAAGTAGCTTACATAGTAACTATTTCCAATAGTTACTATGTAACTATTGGGAAGTAGCTTACATAGTAACTATTGGGAAGTAGCTTACATAGTAAATATTGGGAAGTAGCTTACATAGTAAATATTGGGAAGTAGCTTACATAGTAACTATTGGGAAGTAGCTTACATAGTAACTTATTGGAAGTAGCTTACATAGTAAATATTGGGAAGTAGCTTACATAGTAACTATTGGGAAGTAGCTTACATAGTAAATATTGGGAAGTAGCTTACATAGTAAATATTGGGAAGTAGCTTACATAGTAACTATTGGGAAGTAGCTTACATAGTAAATATTGGGAAGTAGCTTACATAGTATCTATTGGGAAGTAGCTTACATAGTAACTATTGGGAAGTAGCTTACATAGTAACTATTGGGAAGTAGCTTACATAGTAAATATTGGGAAGTAACTTACATAGTAACTATTGGGAAGTAGCTTACATAGTAAATATTGGGAAGTAGCTTACATAGTAACTATTGGGAAGTAGCTTACATAGTAACTTATGGGAAGTAGCTTACATAGTAAATATTGGGAAGTAGCTTACATAGTAAATATTGGGAAGTAGCTTACATAGTAACTATTGGGAAGTAGCTTACATAGTAAATATTGGGAAGTAGCTTACATAGTAAATATTGGGAAGTAGCTTACATAGTAACTATTGAAAGTAGCTTACATAGTAAATATTGGGAAGTAGCTTACATAGTAATTATTGAAAGTAGCTTACATAGTAAATATTGGGAAGTAGCTTACATAGTAACTATTGGGAAGTAGCAGCTTACATAGTAACTATTGGGAAGTAGCTTACTATGTAACTATTGGGAAGTAGCTTACATAGTAAATATTGGGAAGTAGCTTACATAGTAAATATTGGGAAGTAGCTTACATAGTAACTATTGGGAAGTAGCTTACATAGTAAATATTGGGAAGAAGCTTACATAGTAAATATTGGGAAGTAGCTTACATAGTAACTATAACTATTAACTATTGGGAAGTAGCTTACATAGTAAATATTGGGAAGTAGCTTACATAGTAAATATTGGGAAGTAGCTTACATAGTAACTATTGGGAAGTAGCTTACATAGTAACTTATGGGAAGTAGCTTACATAGTAAATATTGGGAAGTAGCTTACATAGTAACTATTGGGAAGTAGCTTACATAGTAAATATTGGGAAGTAGCTTACATAGTAACTATTGGGAAGTAGCTTACATAGTAACTATTGGGAAGTAGCTTACATAGTAAATATTGGGAAGTAGCTTACATAGTATCTATTGGGAAGTAGCTTACATAGTAACTATTGGGAAGTAGCTTACATAGTAACTATTGGGAAGTAGCTTACATAGTTAATATTGGGAAGTAGCTTACATAGTAACTATTGGGAAGTAGCTTACATAGTAAATATTGGGAAGTAGCTTACATAGTAACTATTGGGAAGTAGCTTACATAGTAACTTATGGGAAGTAGCTTACATAGTAAATATTGGGAAGTAGCTTACATAGTAAATATTGGGAAGTAGCTTACATAGTAACTATTGGGAAGTAGCTTACATAGTAAATATTGGGAAGTAGCTTACATAGTAACTATTGGGAAGTAGCTTACATAGTAAATATTGGGAAGTAGCTTACATAGTAACTATTGGGAAGTAGCTTACATAGTAATTATTGGGAAGTAGCTTACATAGTAACTATTGGGAAGTAGCTCACATAGTAACTATTGGGAAGTAGCTCACATAGTAAATATTGGGAAGTAGCTGACATAGTAAATATTGGAAAGTAGCTTACATAGTAACTATTGGGAAGTAGCTTACATAGTAACTATTGGGAAGTAGCTTACATAGTAACTATTGGGAAGTAGCTTACATAGTAACTATTGGGAAGTAGCTTACATAGTAACTATTGGGAAGTAGCTCACATAGTAAATATTGGGAAGTAGCTCACATAGTAAATATTGGAAAGTAGCTCACATAGTAACTATTGGGAAGTAGCTTACATAGTAACTATTGGGAAGTAGCTTACATAGTAACTATTGGGAAGTAGCTTACATAGTAACTATTGGGAAGTAGCTTACATAGTAAATATTGGGAAGTAGCTTACATAGTAAATAGTTTCAAAACTTAAAGTTGAAGACCACAATAAGACCAACGTCCCTCTTGCGTTGGGCAACAGCGTGGAGCAGTCAGAACTCGAATTGACTCTACAGTTAATGTGGTGTAGAAAGCTCTGTATGTACATTGTGCATTCCACATCTCGATGCACACATGTTCTTTGCTTATGGTGACAGATGACAATTTTTCTTTTTTGGTGCATCGGCAAACGCACTTCTTAAACGCACACAGGTGCGCGAGTGCACACCCACACCGCACACAATACATCACTATATTTAATATCAAGGACGTCATGCTAACAGTAATTGAAGTAATATTAATTTGTTTAACACATGTTTTGTAAATATAGATATAAAAATCTAACAGGAAAAGCAACATTCAAGGACGAATTTCAACCACAAACACACACAAAAACAAAGAACAAATTTAAAGATGAATACAGACATCACAAACACAAAAGGGTTGACAATAGTGCTACCGCCTTGGAACGGTCAGTGGCAAAAAATGCCGCTGAGGGGTTAAACCAGGTTCTAGGGTGCACCAAACCTCACACTTATCCCTCCTGTCAACCCAATAAAACGAGACAGCGTAAATAAAAAAGTCCCCGCCATGAACTATTCGCTAACCAACAAGCAGCATAAATAGGCAGAAACATATTGTGTGATGGTTTTAAACGATATCCCAAAGTAAGTATGCCGTAAGTAAAAGTAATTCTTATTTGCATATCAGGTAAATAAACTTGATAAATAAGTCTTGATTTTGGTGTTGTTGTTACTTGTAATAGGTATTTACCAGTAGCTACTTTCAGCAAAAAAATATTTTTTATATATCAAAATAATTTGCTTCAAATTCCCATTTTTCGAGATTTTAGCTAACACAATATGCTTTCTATATCCAGAAAACTTCCTATAATGGTATTCTCTTTTTGATATTCCGAGTCATGTTGATTGAGTGGTAATAAAAGAGAACAATACCGTTTCTGGGTATAAGAATGCACTAGTGCTAATTTAGTTTCAGTTTTCCTAACAGGAGCATTTTTTTTATACAAATTTGGCAGCAGGGGGTACTCCAGAATTCACACTTTTAATTATTGATAAACACAATAATCGCCTTTCATGCAAGCCATCGGATCCACCCAACACACGTTCACATTAGGTGCTCCATCGATGACCGGGCCTGCACATTCAATTTAACATAGCTACGCCCCTGATTATCTTTCTTAACACAATAACCAGCTGAGTTTATTATCGATAAACACAATAATCGCCGTTCATGACGATAACAATTGATAACCCAGTTGTAAATCTTTATGACCAGTTCAAAGCTCTATTTCCCTAAAGGTCTACGATTCGTTATTATATTACGACCCGCAGTAGATAGTGGAGGGGGAGCATGTCATGATATCTTAGATAAGGATTTTCATTAACTCTGTTATTTTCCTAGATTATTTTAACTTCATGCAAATATGCATCCAGATTGTGCATAAAGTTGGTCAATGTGTTGTCTCCTGACCTACCTATGCATCCAGATACATCAAGTTGGTCACTATGACCTCTCCTGATCTACATATACATCCAGATAGGTCAAGTTGGTCACTGTGTTGTCTCCTGACCTACGTATACATCCAGATACATCAAGTTGGGCACTATGACCTTTCCTGACATACGTATACATCCAGATACATCAAGTTGGTCACTGTGTTGTCTTCTGACCTACGTATACATCCAGATACATCACGTTGGTCACTATGACCTCTCCTAAATTACGTATGCATCCAGATACATCACGTTGGTCACTATGACCTCTCCTGACCTACGTATACATCCAGATACCTCAAACTGGTCACTGTGACCTCTCCTGACCTACGTTTGCATCCAGATACCTCAAGTTGGTCACTGTGACCTCTCCTGAACTACGTATGCATCCAGATACATCAAGTTGGTCTCAGTGATCTCTCCTGACCTACGTATGCATCCAGATACATACAGTTGGCCACTGGGACCTCTCCTGACCGTCACTATGATCTCTTCTGACCAACGTGTGCATCCAGATACGTCAAGTTGGCCACTATGACCTCTCTTGACCTACTATACAATCCAGATACACTAAGTTGGTCCCTATGTCCTCTTTTGACCTACGTATTCATCCAGATATAACAAGTTGGTCACTGGACCTCTCTTGACCTACATATACATACAGATACATCAAGTTGGTCACTATGACCTCTCCTGACCTGCATCTACATCCAGATACATCATGCTGGTCACTGTGACCTGTCCTGACCTAAATATACATCCAGATACATCAAGTTGGTCACTATGACCGCTTCTGACCTACATATACGTCCAGATACATCAAGTTGGTCACTGTGATCTCTCCTGACCTACATATACACCCAGATACATCAAGTTGGTCACTGTGACTTCTCCTGACCTGCATCTACATCCAGATACATCACGCTGGTCACTGTGACCTCTCCTCACCTAAATATACATCCAGATACATCAAGTTGGTCACTATTACCTCTTCTGACCTACATATACGTCCAGATACATCAAGTTGGTCACTGTGATCTCTCCTGACCTACATATACATCCAGATAGGTCAAGTTGGTCATTGTGACCTCTCCTGACCTACTTTGTACATCTTATGTTTTGTTGTTAACTCCATAAACGTTCATTAGTCCAGTTAAATACTAAATCTTTTTAATGGTGTTTTACGTCATTTTAAGCACATTTATTTTTGTGGTGGAGGTAGACCCTCCCATTTTCCTGAGTAGAACCATTAGCCATCCGTAAGAATTGAGTTACTAAGTCGTCAGTTATAGATTCTTCAGATTCTATACCCGTATACATATGGTTTAGTACCACACTACATTCCAATTGTACCAACAGTAGGTCAGTATTTTGTTCAGGTTAGTGTTGACCGTTACCTTAATAACAGCCATATACACACTAATTGTAGGTATTTTAAATTGATCAGTTTAAAATAATAAAAAAGGGGAGGAGTCTTATTTGTAGAGCCAACTGAAAAAAAGTTAAAAAGGATGGCCTGATCAAAAGATCTTTGATGCCTTCACTTGTTTTATAAACTTTATTTTTTATTTATTTTTTTGTGTGTTTTTTTTTTTGGCTTAAATACGGACTCTGGATGTTCGTCGAAGTTCAGTCCACACTCCATAGTGCCCAGCTGTACCTCGTCGAAGAGAAACTACTTCACCATGACTTATCCATATTCATGAGTTATTAGGCTACCATAGCCGATACAGCTTTCAAGTGAGGCGGGTGTGTGTGTTTATTTTACTGCTATGTAGATTAGATATCGTGCATTCCTTTTCTTTGACATCGACTGTTGACAACCACGGAGGAATGCAGTCGTATTATTGAAACGTACGTGGTGGCACAAATAAACGTTTGTGAATGTGCGGAATAGTGCTTTAATTCATACTGGCTAATTGTTATTATTATGTTATTATATTATGTTTGGTAAATTATAACTTTGTTATTATATAACTTCGGATCCGATCAAAAGGTAACTAAAATTATTTTTTACATTTTATAAATAATGGAATATATTTAGTGGATTATTTTCGAATATTGAGCGGGGATGGGGAGGCATCAGCATTCACAGTGAAGGAAATGTTTCTCGGACGTCTACGTGCGAATGTTCAGACACAGTTATATGTTGTAGAATGATATAGCAGTGGCGGTTTAGCGATAGAGCGTCGGTCTGGCATGCGGGAGGTCGTGGGTTAGATTCCCGGCCGGGTTACATCAACGACTTCATACAAACGGTACTAGTAGCTTCATTGCTTCACATTCAGCATATAACGGGTAGTGCTAGGACTAGTCGGTCCTCTGTCGGTATAATAGACTGGTGGGTGGGGTATCATAACATGTCTCTGCGGTGTGGTATTACAGTGTGGCAGGACTTTAAAGGGACACCCGGAAATCTTAAAGTTTTTATCTGACACGCATTACAACTAGCGTGTCGATTTATTTATTTTATATCAGTTTGACTTTAAAACTACTTTCATATAATTAAATTAAAATTTTATTTTTCATTTTCTCTTCTCATAGTTTTAAATAGTATTGGTGCAATGTAACTAACAGTTAGTTATATGCAGAAACAATTTGACTGATACGTTTCTTATAATTAATATTAATGATTAAACAAATGCAGGATTTGTAGAAAGATTAACGGGTCGCCGCGAGTTATTAAAATATCAAAATTTGGCAAGTGTCCCGTTAACATATTCAAGTAGATGATGGAAAACTGTAAACAGCGACATACGTGTGACTGTTACATGTTATATGTTACGTTACAGGTTACATGTTACAGTATGGATAAGGGAATTTGCAATTATGTCATATGTATTTGTGAAGGTGTATGGTCAAATGTTTGAATGATTGTTTGCTGTTCACGGCATACAGGATTGTTAGTTTAACATTTTTAATAAAAAAAAACACCTCAAAATACTACAAGATAGTAGCGAATCTTGAGGGCCTCGTGTAAGATTGATTGAACTGTTTCAAATGAGTTCTCGCGTTACAAAAATACTATTATTAATATCATTATGTATTATTAGTAGTATTCATTATTATTATTATTATTATTATTATTTTAAATCCTTTTTAAATGTATTTTCACTATTTTTATTATTAATTAACGTCGCGTGTTTGCTTTACGTAAACATAGGGTTATTTCATACCAATAACATCGACATCGTCGTGCAAATTTTGAGTGCAATAGTTACCCACTAATACTCAATGAAATATAATTTACCTTCAAACTATTTAACCAACGAATCAAACAAAGGTGTAAGCTGTATAGTACATGCATTTTTAGCTCGACTATTCGAAGAATAAGAGAGCTTATGTAATCACCCCGGCGTCGGCGTCGGCGTCCCACATCAAGGTTTGCATGTAAGCTGTGTTTACAAGTCTATATCTCTTACATTTCTTATCCTACCACAACCAAATTTGTTCATGGGCTTCCTTGTAGCATTATCTTAAGGGCTGCATAAGCAATTTTGGTTCCTGTAACCCATGGGCTCCCATGGAACCCAAATTATGATAGCCAATAAAACGTGCCCCATTTCACATCAAATTTTGCGTGTAAGCTGAGTTTACAAGTCTATATCTCTTACAATTCTTACCCTAGCACAACCAAATTTGGCCATTAGCTTCCTTATAGCATTATCGTAAGGGCTGCTTAAGTAATTTTGGTTCCTGTAACCCCTGGGCTCCCATGGAACCCAAATTCTGATAGCCCTTAAAATATGTCTGTTTCACATCAAATTTTGCGTGTAAGCTGTTTTTACAGGTTTATATCTCTTACATTTTTTGTCTTAGCTGAACTAAATTTTGGAATTGGTTTCCTTATAGTATGTTGTAAAGGGTTGGATAAGTAATTTTGTCTTCTGCAAATTCTGGGCTCCCATGGAACCCAAATTGTGATGGCCCATAAAATGTGCAATAAAGGCAGATCTAGGTTTGGGATATATATAATTTTGGTTTGGGATTTGTTATAGCATTATGCATCTTATTACTTCACCCATATTGGGGCATGGGCTCCCTCCTCCCCCACCCCTCTACCCCCGCCCCCACTCCCCTCCACACTTTTTTTTTTGCATATTTCTGTGTTGTTTTAGTCAACCCACCTCTCACCCCTGCTACCCCCCCCCCCCCCCCCCCCCCCCCCCCCCCCACCCAACCCCCACTTGAAAATCTAATTTTTTTTATTTATTTTTTTACATATTTCTCTGTAGTTTTGGTCAATTCTTACACATAGTTATGTTGTGCTCCCACCCCACATTGTTGTAGCCTTGTTTTCTGATGGTATATACTAGCTATCAATTTATTATTCTCCGAAAAATCGAATAGTCGAGCTGCGCTGTTCTCCGACAGCTCTTGTTTTGCAGAGTAGTTGATATAAGTATAAATAAAACATATATTTCATTTCAATCTTCATTGCAGGCCAATTACTTGGTGACACAGTTCTGAAACAGATCACAAGGTGAATACATCGACAGTGAAAGACACGCATTTATCAAGGTGATTTATTTTTTATACCATTTCTGTGTGTGGAATGTTAAGATTTGTCAGTGAAAGAAGTTTCATAAATATATTTAACTAACTCAGAACAGAAAACAAAAACTAACCGCGACACTGAATTATTGAGTTTTGGCGACAATAAGACTTGACGACGGTCATTTGCCGAGAACGCCCTACACATCGAAAATGCACTGGTTTAGACAATTTAAATGTTGTGTTCGTTATAAGGAAATCGTTACTCGATGGTAGTGTGGTTTTCTTTACTCACTCGCTTTCGCTCGTTCGTGAAAAAACAACACACTCCTACCTTTTTTTCGTGAACGATTTCCTTCTAATTGAATCCGGCAGTTAAATAATCGTTATTACATCCTTTTATTCAGAATGATATGGAGAAGGGTGCGCCGGTCGAACGACTGTTTCCTTGGATCAATATGTTTACTCACCGCCTCTACGTTCATTTGGCTATATCTTAATATCAGTCCATCTGTACATTCGCTTTCCGGTTATTCCTCGAGAGATGTGTCAACCGATCACGCAGAGATCAGCAATCATATCACTGATAGTGTCGATGACTTCAAACAAACGCACGAGATAACAACAGAAGTGACACTACATGGGACTAGTGATTTAGTTATACCAGGATATATAATAGCAAATAATTCTATTTGCGCCGGAGATGTGGATTTGTTGATATACGCGCAGAGTAAATGGGAACACTTTTTGCATAGAAGATACATAAGGCGGACATGGGCATCTGATTACATAAACAAACGCATAAAAGTAAAAACTGTTTTTATTCTTGGTAGACCTGCAGATGTAAACGATCAAGTTAAGATCAACAATGAACAGTTACTGCATGGTGACATAATAGAAGGAGATTTTATAGACAGCTTTCAAAACTTGACATTCAAAAGTAAAATAGCGATGAAATGGGTGCAGGCTAACTGTAAACATGCCCGATATGTTCTTAAAGTAGATGATGATATGTTTGTTAACATATTTGCAGTAATTGATACGATATTGCCCTCAATGAATCACAAACACAACGTTATCTCATGCCATTTAGTGAAAGACGGAAATAGTCCAATAGTCCGCGATAAGAACAGTAAATGGTTTATACCATCCCATATCTTTCCAAATAGAACTCATTTACCTCAGTTTTGTTCTGGATACGTAGTGATAATGACATCTGTGCTGATGCGTAACCTTTATATTAAATCCTTAACCACGCCTGCAGTGATGGTAGACGATGTATATATGTTTGGCCAACTGACACAAGAAATAAAAGACATTACCTTTATGGATTTAAGCAAAAATCTAACTCTTTCACAAGACAAAGGATTAACAGCATATAAGAAAGGTGACACGACTATAATAGCAGTGAATGTGCAAGGTTCTAACGCTATGGAGGAACTGTGGTCCCTTGCCCTGATGATATCGGCATCCTGGACGAAGACTCACCCCAAGGGAGTTTAGAATAAACACGTCTAAAACCGGGGTAATTTGTTACAAGATTGTACATTAAAGACATGCTATGGGCGACATATGTAGTAATATATTTAAACGGCGTTTCACTGCCAAACATAGAACAATATGGGAACATTTACATATGGGAACATTGACTAATCAGTGCAACACATATAATGTCCATAAATGAACTTATTTAAATCTCAGTTTGCAAAGCTGTGAGACGTCAAACGTTTGTTTTGTATGGTGTTTTACGCCATTTTCAACACGTAAGGTTATATATAACGGTCGATTTTTTTTGTGGTGGTGGCAGACCACTCACTTTTCCTGGGTAGAAAACTTACTGTACACCTCCCGCCATCCGTAAGAATCGACAAATAGGTTATTTCAAACCGCCTCAGAAAGAGGGGCTGAACTCCGGAAACCCTTCTCTACTCTTTCTGTCAAATGGATTTATCAAATGGACGTCTGCTATAACCCTAAAGGTAACAACTGCACTAAAGGTAACACGCTGCACTAAAGGTAACATCTTAAGGTCTAAAGGTAACAACCTACACTACAAGTAACAACAAGGTCTGCACTAAAGGTAACGATTTTCGACCTGCACTAAAAGTAACACTCCTATGCCCTAAAGTTAACAACACATTATTGGTGCCATTCTTATAGTAAACGCAGGTGGCTGAACTAAAAACATGTTGTTTTTGTATGCAAGGTTGATTTATCAACTTGCATTCATAGCCATTGCTTTTGGCGCCTCCTCATCGCCATCTGGCATTTTTTCTCATAAATCGAGGCTTTAAGTCGTACATGCATGCTATTCTATGCTAGACGAAAGTATTTGATGCTGAAAACAACTATAATGAAATAAACAAGTCCAGAAACTCTACGAAAATCTCATTATGTATGAGTTTTTTGCAAGGTTTTCTCATCAAGGGAGAAACACGATGTGACGTACGTCACGCGCACCTGCGCTTGACAGCGGCTATAGATTCGCGCAAAAGCCGATTCAGCAACCCAAATTAAACGAGATATATATATTATGTATAATTGTATATAGCAACAACTATTTCAAACGGGTTTTAGTGATTCACGATGTCAGTGAATTACTATTAGCGATAAGATGAAATAAAGAAACATTTTTAAACACCACTGGATTGTTATTCTGCTGGAATATAGTATATATAGAAATCTTGTTATCGTTATATCTTCTTTATAGAACGTGAAAACAACACGAATATTGCTTTATTATATATAATTGTAGGCCTATTTCGAATGATAAGATGAAATAAAGAAACACGTTTAGACACCGTTATTC
The DNA here is from genome assembly GCA_037043455.1 of Cyrtodaria siliqua. Lineage (NCBI taxonomy): Eukaryota > Metazoa > Mollusca > Bivalvia > Adapedonta > Hiatellidae > Cyrtodaria > Cyrtodaria siliqua. The sequence continues at coordinate 129,961 of JAWPHD010004968.1, forward strand.
TGTTGAAAAGAAGTAGTATACAGAAATATAAAGATAACGAAGTTATCGTTATATCTTCTGTATTTAATATCGGATTTGATCAAAACTTTCAAAGATTGTACAGTTCAGGGTCTAGTTGTGCAAGAACGTTAATATGTATATCTACATCATGACGTCTTGACGTCAATGACGTGACGTCACACTGTTATTAAAACCTTCTTTTTTTTCACTGATCGCATAAAATTGACTAAACCCCAAGCGGCTTTTTTTGCCACTGACCGTTCCAAGGCGGTAGCCCTATTGTCAACCCTTTTTGTGTTGTGATGTGTTATTTGGCATTTTATTCATCTTTAAAGTTGTTCTTTGTTTCTGAGTGTTTGTGGTTGACTGTCGTCCTTGTATGCTACTTTTCCTGTTCGATTTTTATAGCGAGCTCAGCTTGCGTTCGCGACGCGAGCGCAAACGAGCTCTACGGTAACGCGAGTAGCGCGAGTAGCGTGTATACTATGGGGGAACAAAACATGGTAAAAAAGTCAAAACACAGTTAACTCCCTTGTTAAGGGGAGGTCACACCCATCGTCTTTCCAAACGCAGTTCACTCCCATCTCCATCTGGTACCCTGCCCACCTGTATCGCTTTCGTTTGGACAGGTTACCAGACAAAAGCAGTTAACGTGACGTCACATACATTTTCTGCTGTGACGTCAATAGGTAAACGTCTCATTAGATAAACTTATGCCAGTGATGTTACAAATAACAACACCAGGGCACAGGTAGGCGCCGCGTACCCCCCCCCCCCACCCACACCCTACCCCCTCTACTACCCCCCCCCCCCCACCCCCACACACACTCTCTACTACCCCCATTCCCACCTGTTTCTCTACTACCCCCTTAAGTATGTTTTCAATGACATGCTGTAAACTGTTCTACTTGGTTTTCAATGTAAAAATAAAATAATAAAATATTTTTTTTACATACTCTCTATACCATATAAAGGTACTGGACTCTTTAATAAAAACAGCTTTAGACCACGCTTAAAGCCTTGCTGTGCTTGTATTTTTGATCATAGCATCGTCATTCCGATTCAAATCAATCAGGTACATATTATAACAAATAGCCACAACACTGATTTCTTCAATGTGTCCTTTATATCGCATCAGCGAAACGTCAAAGACGTTTGAAAGCAGGTCGACTACGATATGACCTAATGCATTTTCTATGTACATGGTACGGTTTAGGGAAATATCTATCTGCGACGACTCTCGCATAAAAATACAACGTGATCGTTGAAAGAAATCCGTTTAATAACACTCACCGGTACGAAGAACTTCCAGGAGTAATCACAGACGCTGCAATCGAGTTCTTTCACAAACGGTCATTTGTTTATCGTTACGATTCGCCATGTTGAATTTGTGTGTCCTGAAATTTTACAGTTACAGGAAAAAAAATAGCACAATTAACATAAGAAAGTTCCTGTTTCATTTATTCAAATGTCTTGACAAAACAAAAGAAAAACACAACAAAGCAAAAAAAAAAACACACAAAAAACTCGCTATCAAATACTTTAAATGAACCCATTGGCGTAGCTCTGTGTACAGGCAATGTAGGCGTATAATTTTAGGAAATCGAAAAAGTAAAAAGTCCAAAAGTGCAATAAAAATGGAGGAAGGGATGGGTGTTATTTTCAGATGCATCTGTGTACTTACATACCTTGAAATATACGCCTGTATGCACATACATTTTCACATAAAAAACGGAAGATCATACTCCCCAACCCCGCTAGGATAAGTTAAACATGGGACCTAGATGCTGTCATTTGATCCTAGCAACGTACCTCGAACCCGGTGAGTGATAAATTAAAATATTTAAAAAAAAGCACCCAAGACGTCAAATGAATGAGATTAGAGAAAAGCGAGAAAATTTCAATGAGATTCCAACACGTCAAACAATTATTCTTAACGTGGGATTCGAATTTGCAAATGCTATCAATCGCGGATGCTGATTCCGGTATACTTTTGTTTTATCTATCTCTTATATCTTTAGTGCCTTTTCTGCCTAGGATAAGGCGCAAAAAAAAAAAAATAGGTGTGTTTCCTATTGCATGCTCTTAAAAAATAGGGTAGGTCGGTAGGCATTTTTATTTATTTTTTTGGAGCAAGATATTGTGAGATTCTACATGTATTTATCTCATAAACCCCATACAAGTTGATGATACAACTGAAAGTTTCTCTGTGATGTCAGTTTACCTCGATATATTGTGATAAATCATTGTTCAGAACAAATTAAAAAAAAAAAATTATATTTTTTTATGTATTTTTTATTTTTTATTTTTTTTTCATAAAAAGTTTCAGGGTCGGCCCCTTAAAAATAGGGTCGGTCGGGCCACCGGAAAAACATTTTTTTTTTTTTTGGCCTAAGCTGTATGCCAAGACACCCTGAATGTCCAAGAAACAATAGATATACATGTTGACTCTCCATTGTTTTTGGTTGTTTATGACTGCCCTCTGCTTTAAGTAAACTTAGCATTAATAACCTGTTAACCTGCAAAGGATGGTTTGACAATCAACTTGCAACCTCTTTTAGAAAGGATCATAGGCGTAGGAACAAGGTGGTCAGGACATCCCATACCCTATAAATTGACAGGAGTTTGTGGAAGAAGATTTTGTGGAAGGAGGTTGTGGGTGGGGAGGGGAGATGGTCAAAGTATTTCGGTAAAAGAAATAGTACGAGTACACAAGAAATACGTTTTACTCTATGCATATATATAGTTACTTAATTACGTTCAAGGTCACATGTCAATGGGATGTATCCAATAAGGTAACTATAGGGTATGAACAAGTTGGGTCTAAACGTTAAAGCTACAGAGTCTCTATATCAATCGATTCCTTCTTTGTAGGCGTGTCTTTATTTGTAACTTCATTTTCACCAGCTCATGTCGAAGCGAGCAAATTTAGCAGGAAATCGTTTACTGTATATACAGAAAATAAAAGTTATCCTCTTTCGGGGCTCGAACACACGACCTTCGGATTTCAAGTCCAGTGCTCTATACACTGAACTATCACAATACTTGAGAAAATGGTATACCAACTACCATTTATTATGAGGCAAAATAACAACATATGTTAACGTAATTCAAGATGGATCAATAAATATGTCGCACGTGTAAACTAACATTGCCTGGTGTAATACTGTATGTTATCAATAACAAACTAATACTTCGCCTCAAAACAACCAGATCTCGACTTGTTATTTAGCGATTGATGAGTTTATACGCGCACTTGTTATTACGTAATGCCTATTTATTGTTAAAAATGCTACAACGTACCAATAAATAGCGGTGGTCTAGTGGTTCAGCGTACAGCTTTCAAAACGTAAAAGTGCAAGGCAGTGGTTCAAATCCCGTTCCGGGCAACTATTTTTTTTATCACATATATTCTGAAGCCGTATATTTATTGATGTTACCTGTTCGGAGGCTAAATAAAAAAAATGTTTATATACCGACTTTTGGGGTGTGAAACTACTTCACACATGACTCATTCATATTCATGAGTTATTACCAGTTAAAATAGGGACTCTGTAGCTTTAAGGTCGGTGTCTGGTCCAACAAATGGCGGGAGGTGTACAGTACTGGTTCTAACCAGGAAAAGTGGGTGGTCTGCCTCCACCACAACAAATCGTCATTTATAACCTTACATGTGTTGAAAATGACGTAATCCACCATACAAACAAAACAAATCATATTAGCGAGAGGCGACGCGCAAGCGAGCCTTATGGTAACGCGAGTAGCAAATACTATGGGGGGAAAATCAGTGGTAAAAAAGTCCACACACAGTTAACTCCCTTGTTCAGGGTAGGTCACTCCTATCTTCGTTCCAAACACAGTTTTCTCCCATCTCCGTCTGACCCTGGTCACCTGCATTCGCTCTCGCTTGGACAGATTAGGGGCGTCACAATGTTCTTTTGCAGTGACGTCATAATACTAACGCGTCATTAGGTAAACACATGCGCAGTTATCTGTGGTCGGTGGGTACAAGTATTTAGTAATCGTTTACGACATTATGACCTTTAAGAGAAGTACATCAGGATTGGTATTATTTTTAGAACTGTTCAAATATATTATTTATGTATTTATTTGAAAAAAACAACAAAAAAACGAAATGAACCATAAAACACCAAAAGAAATTACGCTGAACATATAAAATAAAAAAACGACAGAAATAGCTTTTTTAAACTTGGCGGTAAATTAGATCGCAATGTATTGCAAAGCGAGCGTCATCACATCGCCGATTTACTCCGCATGATAACTATTAATAACTTGGGGATTTCTCTATGACTTTTAAGATTTGTTGACAAGCGCGCAGCCACACGTAGGCCCTGTAGGCCCGTAGACCCAGTAGGCCCGGGCCTGCATATAAAATTGAAAAAGTTAATATTTTGAAGCGATATATATAACATATGGGAGAGGTGGTTTGAGGAATATCCGTATGCAACATTAAATGTGTAAGTCTTATTTCAGTTCTATAATATATCTAAATAATAACAATCACATATTTAACAATAGCGTGACGGCAAAACATTGTACTGTTATTCAAATATACCAACCATGTATATACATCAATTTTCCTACTCCTCTGCCCCTAGCAAATCCCGCTAGAGGCAGAGGGGTAAGACCCCCGCCCCCACCCCCACCCCCACCCCATCATGTTCAACTTTTTTATCATGCTCATTAAAGGTTTTCTGCATGACACCGCATATCCAAATGTGGAAACGTAAATGGAGTGTCTGCAAGAGAATTTGCAGCAACTCTGCAGTTCTGCAGGTTAGAGGGTTCTAGGCCCATTCTCCATAATTTATCTAGATGTAAATGAAGGATGAGCCTGGCATGTTCATCCCTGTTTGGCGCCATGCGCCATATAACCTTTCTTGTGTTGGTGCGCCGTAAAACCCCAATTCAATTCCCTTATTTATATCCTGGCCATTAATTGTGTGTTTGAAATGTTGCATATCCCAGCCCTGGATATTTTTCTCTTACCAAAATATTGATCGTAGCTCAAATTATTAAATATTTAGCTACTTATTTAACAGACTTGCTATTAACCATCGTGGTGAATTTTAAAATATGGCTGTAAAATCATTAATAGAACCCACTTGATGTGTTCAGTGAAGTGGCGATTAATAAATACGCCTTGTATTTGCAGTGCAGTTACAGATAGGATTGTTCAAACCTTCAATGTATGCGACAGACCTTGGCGGTATCATGTCCCTATATCGTATGACATATTTTACTAAATGTTCTATTGAATAATCATTTTAAAATGTTAAAAAAAAAACTGCCAAGGACCCGTTTCATAATAATTAGGGCTTTCCACTTTTCAGTGGAAAGACCTTTTGTGTTCGTTCTGTTTATTCTTATTATTATTATTCCTTCTTCTTCTCGCCGCCACTTTTCATAGTAAGACTGGTCGCAATGCCTCTAAATTTTGCACAGTGATATAGCTCAGGCTGGAATAGTGTCCCGAAACTTTTGGGGTCATGACGTCATCCAAGATGGCCGCCACTGGTGTTTGTAGGCAAATCTTGTTATCGCTGTATCTCATGCATTTACGATGCGATTTGATTGAAACTTCTACAGATTGTAGGGTTCAGGGTCCAGTTGTGCAAGAATGTAAAAACGTGTCTCTATGTCATAACGTCTTGACGTCAGTGACGTCACAATGTTATAAAAAGTCATTTTTTTCAGTTATAGCATTTTTCTTGTTTTTTTACTGTAAAATCCATCAGTGTCATTGTTTCAGTCTACGCTGACAGTTTTAACGTCATGACGTCATTCAAAATGGCCGCCAATGACGTCATTTAAGAAATATTGTAATCGCTATTTCTCCTTCATTTATGATCGGATTTTGATGGAACTTTCACAGCCTGTATGGAATTAGGTTTGTTTGTGCAAGAATGTCGAAAATTGTCATGACGTCATCAAAGATGGCCGCCAGTGACGTCATGATAAAAATCTTGTTAGCGGTAGATCTGGAACACGTATGGTCGGATTTGAATGAAACTTTCACAGATTGTAGAGTTCATGGTCTAGTTGTGCAAGAATGTCAAAACGTGTGTCTTCATCTTCGACAACTCTGACAGTTGTGACGTCATGACGGAAAGCCCGTTTAATTAGGTCTCTGATCAAAATCTATTTATTATGGCTTTTCACTTTTCAGTGGAAAGACCTTTTGTGTTCGTTCTGTTTATTAGGGCTTTCCACTTTTTAGTGGAAAACCTCTTGTTTTCGTTCTGTTTATTAGGGCTTTCCACCTTCCAGTAGAAAGACCTATTGTTGTTGTTCGGCAACATTTTGACTTTATTCTTCTGTCCGCCACTTTTCATAGTAAGACTGGTCGCATGGCCTCTAAAGTTTACACAGTGATAGAGCTCATTCTGGAATAGTGCCGCGAAGCTTTTGGGGTCATGACGTCATCCAAGATGGCCGCCAGTGACGTCATGATGAAAATCTTGTTAGCGCTAGATCTCAGACATTTATGGTCGGATTTGTATGAAACTTTCACAGATTGTAAAGGTCATAGTCTAGTTGTGCAAGAAGGTCATGCGGGGTCATGGCGTCATAACGTGATGGCGTCAGAGACGCCAGACGCTTAAAAACTGCAAAAATTCGTCAAAAATACGATTAAAGGCATGACCATTTTGAAACTTTACCACAGTCATATTTTTATCATCTTCTATCGATCGTGTGAAAAAGGTGTTGATGACGTCATCAAATATGGCGGCCATAGTGGTTTAATTTTAAACAGGCTTAAATAGAAACTTCTAAGTATATTTCGAAAACCGAACCAGCTAGCGCCAACAATGCCCTCATATATGTGCCACTATGTGACCTTGACCAAGTCTGGAAAAATCAGGTCAACAGGTCAAAGGTCAAGGTCATAGGTAAGCGATAGGTGTAAACACCAATAACCACCTTTATCTCAGTAACGGTTGAAATTGTTATCAAGAACTTATGTACCATTTGTAAGGCCTTTCAATTTCCTTTTCAAAAATAAAGTCCACTCAAAACGCAACGTTGGTATATGGTTGCCATAGGAACCAAAATACGACGACGTCAATGACGTAAAATTTGAAAAATTGACGTAGACACGTAAAATTTGTAAGTTTTGTAGAACTTATGATTGCAAATACGAACGTGAAGTTTATTTTTAGCTGACGTCATTAAAGACGTCACAGTAACGTTGAAACGAAAGAAGATTAAAATCGCTTCTGCTCAAGAACTACCTGTCCCTTCTTGGTGAATCTTTGTCAAAATAATGTACTTATCTTGTAGTTGTGCATTGCACTTTTTTGGGTCGCGGCGTCATTTAATATGGCCGCCAGTGAATATCTAAGAAATACCTTGTTCACGCTTCTCTTCCTAAAGATTGCCAGTCTGATAATGATGAAACTTCGCCAAATAATGTGCGTATGGGTGGGACATGGGGCAGACGAATGTATACACGTGAAGACGATACATAGCTCAGACCTAAATATTCAGTGTCGGGCGTAACGCAGTTCCCATCTTGCACGCACATACAGATACGCGAAACCATTATTAGGGCTTTCCACCTTCCAGTGGAAAGACCTATTGTTGTTGTTCGGCAACATTTTGACTTTATTCTTCTGTCCGCCACTTTTCATAGTAAGACTGGACGCACGGCCTCTAAAGTTTACACAGTGATAGAGCTCATTCTGGAATAGTGCCGCGAAGCTTTTGGGGTCATGACGTCATCCAAGATGGCCGCCAGTGACGTCATGATGAAAATCTTGTTAGCGCTAGATCTCAGACATTTATGGTCGGATTTGAATGAAACTTTCACAGATTGTAAAGGTCATGGTCTAGTTGTGCAAGAAGGTCATGCGGGGTCATGGCGTCATAACGTGATGGCGTCAGAGACGCCAGACGCTTAAAAACTGCACAAATTCGTCAAAAATACGATTAAAGGCATGACCATTTTGAAACTTTACCACAGTCATATTTTTATCATCTTCTATCGATCGTGTGAAAAAGGTGTTGATGACGTCATCAAATATGGCGGCCATAGTGGTTTAATTTTAAACAGGCTAAAATAGAAACTTCTAAGTATATTTCGAAAACCGAACCAGCTAGCGCCAACAATGCCCTCATATATGTGCCACTATGTGACCTTGACCAAGTCTGGAAAAATCAGGTCAACAGGTCAAAGGTCAAGGTCATAGGTAAGCGATAGGTGTAAACACTAATAACCACCTTTATCTCAGTAACGGTTAAAATTGTTATCAAGAACATATGTACCATTTGTAAGGCCTTTCAATTTCCTTTTCAAAAATAAAGTCCACTCAAAACGCAACGTTGGTAAATGGTTGCCATAGGAACCAAAATACGATGACGTCGCATTCGTTACCATTTGGAGTTATTCAATAGTGAACGCTCGGCCAATCCCGTGTGTATCACGACGCTTCGATGTGTTCAAATTATTGAAGTTTTGTTAGCCGGAAGGCAACGGCACAGAAAATAGTGCGCTGATGCTAAGCTGTTTGTTCCTATATTAATATGACCGTCGGCCACACTTGTCGTTGATGATTTGCGTTGCATGTTATTTACAATATAGATGAATGTTTTATCACTGCTTTCATGTATATATACTATAGATAGAGCAAATACCTAAATGACATTGCAAAATATGGATGATAATGTTGAATGCAAATTTGTTTCGGTGGGAATCTAAGGCGCGATGACGTAACTAATACGGAAACCTTCGATTTACATTCGGATAATGCTGCGAAGCAGTGTACCAGATGTTGAGAATGGGGTTTATTTTGTTTATTGCATTTTCATAGGGTTACATTAAAGCTTTATTGGCATTTAATAAATAACACACATCCAAATAAACCATTTAGTCTACTTTATTTTCAAGAACTATAGACAGACCTAGACAGAAAACGATTATTTTTACACAGGTCAGTTAATATATACCTACACGAAAATATCCAATCCTAATGTGATATTAGTCAGGCCCAGTGCAACACAAAAATGGGCCTTAGATGATGGAGTGATCTGCTTTTTTTCTAAAATATTTTCCAAACTGAAAGTAACCACCCTCTCTTTGAATTCTGAGTTACACTTCAAACTGTGCTTCGCAGTAGTGCAGCATATCCATCTTACCTTCAATTTTGATGAGGTTTTCACTAGAAGCAAGATAAATGTTTCAGAAATAAAGGGAAGCAACATTCAATACATACCAGCCCTGTGTCTTTCACCACTCCTATGCTTCACAGTAACTTATTCAATAGTTTACCTAGGACTACTTCTGCGTTCCACCCATTCTTATGGCTATATCTGCTCCATTTATGGTCGGATTTTGAAAAAAACGTTCACATGTTGTAAATATCGAAGTTTATTTGTGCAATAATGTCAATTGTTGTCATGGTGTCATCAAAGATGGCCGCCAATGGAGTCATAAGGAAAATATTGTGTTGTCTATATATTCTCTATTTAGTATTGGATTCGAATAAAACGTTCACAGAGTGTAGAGTTCAGGGTCCCGTTGTGCAAGAACTTCATACACTATCATGACGTCATGACGTGATGACGTCATGACGTTAGTGAAGTCACAATATTCAGAAAATTGATTTGTTTACTGATTGCATGTTTGAAGTAATTTTCTTGATAAATCAATCAGTGCCATGACGTCATTAAGACAAAAATGAACTTACGAATAAAGACACGCTTCAAAGTGGCATGCGGCTTAAGTATAGCGAAAGTAGTGTTAAATAGTTACCCGATTTCGCCATGAGCTGGTGAACATGAAATTACGAGTAAAGACACGCCTTCAAAGCGGCATGCGGCTTAAAAGTCTCCCCGCGCTACGAATCAGTAGTGTTATGTTTACTGGTCCTTTGGGACCAACGAGCCCAATATGGATGCCTTTGAAATAGAATACCGCTTAAGCCGGTGCTAGGGGGCGTGAGAGGTGTTGCTTCTTACATTACTTCTCATTAAAAGACTAAATAAAACCGAGTCTGCTACTTTATTCACTTAGTTACGTTTGTTGCTTCCAAAGGATCACCTGTATCAGTATGTATTAAGTATAGCGTTCAAAGCGGCATGCTGCTTTTAAAAGTGTAACGTAAGTAGCTTTAAATATCCAATTTCGTCATGACCTGGTGAACATGAACTTACAAGTAAAGGCACGCCTTCAAAGCGCCATGCGGCTTAAGTATAGCGTAAGTTGTTAAATTTCCGATTTCGCCATGAGCTAGTGAACATGAAATTACGAGTAAAGACACGCCTCCCAAAGCGGAATGCGAGTTAGTATAGGTTAAGTAGCTTTAAATACCCGATTTCGCCATTAGCTGGTGAACATGCAATTACAAGTAAAGACACGCCTTCAATGCGGCATGCGATTTAAGTATAGCTTTAAATACCCATGAGCTGGTGAACATGAAATTACGAGTAAAGACACGCATTCAAAGCGGCATGCGGCTTAAGTATAGGGCAAGTAACTTTAAATACCCGATTTCGCCATGTGCTGGTGAATATGAAATTACGAATAAAGTTATGCCTTCAAAGCGGCATGCGGTTTGGTTTAAGTATAGCTTTAAATACCCATGAGCTGGTGAACATGAAATTCGAATAAATGCACTCCTTCAAAACGGCACGCGGCTTAAGTATAGCGTAAGTAGCTTTAAATACCCGATTTCGCCAGGAACTGGTGAACATGAAATTACGGGTAAAGACACGCCTTCAAATCGGTATGCGATTTAAGCACAGGTCAGTAGCTTTAAAGCATAGCACACTAGACTGTGAAGTCTTACATATACATATATCTGTATTAAGGTTAACGACTCTACTTTTACGAAGTCACAACATTAGGTGTAGATACTGGCTGTGAGACGTGGATTGTAGTCGTATATAAGTCAATATCAATTATTCTGAACCTTGTGATAACCTCTGATATGACAGTTATCATGTAAATTTGAAATGCCCGAAAACTATGTCAAGTGTCTATAATCTGTACCTTGGCCTCCTCATGTTGTGGTACAGACATCCCCATCACATGTGTTATCAATATTCAAGTGATTGCGGGATGTCCATCTGACAGCTGTTATCAATTTCCCTTTGAAGCTATGTTCAAGTTATCAATTCAGCATTTTTCTGCATCACCGGAACAACTCATAATGTTGTAATATTAAACATTTAACTTCACGTTTCCACATATAAACGTGTTATCTCTGTTGCAGGTAATTTAGCTTGCAAAAATAGTACATATTATTACATGTTCATACCTATTGACTATTAACTTGACATTATAGGATGACATTATGGCAATTGTGATAAGCTACATATTTTTCGAGTTTATTTGTCATTTAAATCATATCTGTATATGTTTCAGTTCTTTCAAGCAATGAGTAAATAGAAATCCTCGTAACAAATTTAAAATATTCTTTATAAATTTCACATTATCTTTTTTTTTTGTTGCCAAGGATGTAATAGGAGAGTGTTTTACTCTCTAACTAGCATGAAGACATGTTGTAATAGGAGAGTATTTTACTCTCTGACTAGTATGAAGAAATGTTGAGGATGTAATAGGAGAGTATTTTACTCTCTGACTATTATGAAGAAATGTTGAGGATTTAATAGGAGAGTATTTTACTCTGATACTAGTATGAAGACATGTTGTAATAGGAGAGTAATTTACTGTCTGAGTAATTTATTCTCTGACTAGTATGAATACATGTTGTGAATGTAATAGGAAAGTATTTTACTCTCAGACTACTATGAAGACATTTTGAGGATGTAATAGGAGAGTATTTTACTCTCTGACTAGTATGAAGACATGCTGTAACAGGAGAGTATTTACTCTCTGATTAGTATGAAGACATGTTTTAATAGGAGAGTAATTTACTGTCTGAGTAATTTATTCTCTGACAAGTATGAATACATGTTGTGAATGTAATAAGAAAGTATTTTACTCTCTGACTACTATGAAGACATGTTGAGGGTGTAATAGGAGAGTATTTTACTATCTGACTAGTATGAAGACATGTTGTAACAGAGTATTTACTCTCTGATTTGATTAGTATGAAGACATTGTGAGGGTGTTATAGGAGAGTATTTTACTATCTTACTAGTATGAAGACATGTTGTAACAGGAGAGTATTTACTCTCTGACTAGTATGAAGACATGTTGAGGGTGTAATAGGAGAGTATTTTACTCTCTGACTAGTATGAAGACATTTTGCGTTAATAATAGGAGAGTATTCTACTCTCTCACTTGTATGAAAACAAGTTGAGAATGTAAGAGTAGAGAAGTTTACTCTCTGATTAATATCAAGAAATGTTGTAATAGGAAAATATTTTACTCTCTGGCAAGTATGAAGACATGTTTTAATAGGAGAGTATTTCACTCTCTGACTAGTATGAAGACATGTTGTAACAGAGTATTTACTCTCTGATTTGATTAGTATGAAGACATGGTGAGGATGTAATAGGAGAGTATTTTACTATATGACTAGTATAAAGACATGTTGTAACAGGAGAGTATTTTACTCTCTGACTAGTATGAAGACATTTTGCGTTAATAATAGGAGAGTCTTTTACTCTCTGACTTGTATGAAAACATGTTGAAAATGTAATAGGAGAGTATTTTACTCTCTGACTAATATCAAGACATATTGTAATAGGAGAATATTTTACTCTCTGGCTAGTATGAAGACATGTTTTAATAGGAGAGTATTTCACTCTCTGACTAGTATGAAGACATGTTGTGGGTGTAATAGGAGAGTATTTTACTCTCTGACTAATATCAAAACATGTTAAATATGTAAAAGGAGAGTGTTTTACTCTCTGACTAGTATGAAGACATGTTGTAATAGGAGAGTATTTTACTCTCAGACTAGTATGAAGAAATGTTGAGGATGTAATAGGAGAGTATTTCACTCTCTGACTAGTATGAAGTCATGCTGTAACAGGAGAGTATTTACTCCCTGATTAATTTTATTTTTTTTAACTCCGTGCGCAGCTTTTGCCACTGAACTGACAAAAGCTGCGCAGTAAAACTTGCATGTTTTTTTCTATTTAATAACGATTTCTCGTAAATTTCGTCTTTTTTTTTTTCTTGTTGGTTAGTGGTGCGGATGGAGGAGGTGGGGGGGATTTTGGGTTACTTTGTCTGACAAGGAAAGCCCATGTTTGATCAGGTTCTGATCTAAATCTAGTTCTTATTAGGGCTTTCCACCTTTCAGTGGAAAGACCTATTGATTTCGTTCTGTTTATTCTTAATATTATACTTCCTCCTACACGCACTTCTCATAGAAATATTTGTCGCAGCAAGTCAAAATTTAACCCAATGATAGAGAACATTCGCGACTGGTGCCGTAGATATCAAAGTTTAGTTGTGCTATAATGTAGAATATGGTCATGTCGTCATCAAAGATGGCCGCCTGTGACGTCATATATGAACTCTTGTTTTGTCTATATCCTCTATTTACTATCGGATTTGAATAAAACTTTCAACAGATTGTAGAGTTCAAGGTCCGGTTGTGCAAGAACGTCATACGATATCCCGACGTCATGACGTCAGTGAAGTCAAAATATTCAGAAATTCGTTTTTTTTTCACTGATTGCATGTTCGAAGTTATTTTCGTGATAAATCAATCGGTGTCTTCATCTTTGATAACTCTGACAGTTGTGATGTCATGACGTCATTAATACATGAAAGCCCGTTTGATCAGGTTCTGATCAAAATCTAGTTCTTATTAGGGCTTTCCACTTTTCAGTGGAAAGACCTTTTGTTTTCGTTCTGTTTATTCTTATTATTCTTTTCTTCTTCTTCTTCTTCTTCTTCTGTCAGCCACTTTTCATAGTAATACTGGTCGTAGGGCCTTAAAACTTTACACAATGGTAAAGCTCAGTCTGGAATAGTGTCCCGAAACTTTTGGGGTCATGACGTCATTCAAGATGGCCGCCAGTGACGTCATCAGGCACATTTTGTTATCGCTAGATCTCAAACATTTATAGTCGGATTTGAATGAAACTTTCACAGATTGTAGGGTTCAGGGTCTAGTTGTGCAGGAATGTAAAAACGTGTCTCTATGTAATAACGTCTTGACGTCAGTGACGTCAAAATGTTATGAAAAATCCTTTTTTTTCAGTATTTATATTTTTCATGTTTTTTTACTGTAAAATCCATCAGTGTCATTGGTTCAGTCGACGCTGACAGTTTTAACGTAATGACGTCATTCAAAATGGCCGCCAATGACGTCATTTAAGAAATCTTCTAATCGCTATATCTCCTTCATTTAGGATCGGATTTTGATGCAACTTTCACAGCCTGTAGGCAATTAGGTTGGGTTGTGCAAAAATGTCTCAAATTGTCAAGACGTCATCCAAGATGGCCGCAAGTGACGTCATGATACACATTTTGTGAGCGATAGATCTCAAATATTTATTGTCGGATTTGAATGAAACTTTCACAGATTGTATGGTTCAGGGTCTAGTTGTGCAAGAATGTAAAAACGTGTCCCTATATAATAACGTCTTGACGTCAGTGACGTCACAATGTTGTGAAAAGTCATTTTTTTCAGTGATTGCGTTTTTCATGTTTTTTTACTGTAAAATCCATCAGTGTCATTCTTTCAGTCGACGCTGACAGTTTTAACGTCATGACGTCATTCAAAATGGCCGTCAATGACGTCATTTTAGAAATATTGTAATCGCTATATCTCCTTCAATTATGATCGGATTTTGGTGCAACTTTCAAAGCCTGTAGGGAATTAGAATGAGTTGTGCATGAATGTCAAAAATTGTCATGACGTCATCCAAGATGGCCGCCAGTGACATCATGATACTAATTTTGTTAGCGCTAAATCTCAAATATTTATAGTCGGATTTGAATGAAACATTTACAGATTGTAGAGTTCAGGGTCTAGTTATGCAAGAATGTAAAAACGTGTCTCTATGTAATAAGGTCTTGACGTCAGTGACGTCACAATGTTATGAAAATCCGGTTTTTTCACTGATTCCATTTTCGAAGTTGTTTTACTGAATAATAAATCAATGCCATTGTCTCAGTCGACGCTGACATTTTAAACGTCATGACGTCATCTAAAATGGCCGCCAATGACGTCATTTAAGAAATCTTGTTTTGTCTATATCTTCTCTATTTATTATCGGATTTGAATAAAACTTTCACAGATTGTAGAGTTCAGGGTCCGGTTGTGCAAAAACGTCATACGGTATCCCGACGTCATGACGTCAGTGACGTCAAAATATTCAGAAATTCTTTTTTTTTCACTGATTGCATGTTCAAAGTTATTTTAGTGATAAATCAATCAGTGTCTTCATCTTCGACAACTCTGACAGTTGTGACGTCATGACGTCATTAAGACAGGAAAGCCCGTTTGATCAGGTTCTGATCAAAATCTAGTTCTTCTTCTTCTTCTTCTGTCAGCCACTTTTCATAGTAATACTGGTCGTAGGGCCTTAACATTTTACACAATGGTAGAGCTCAGTCTGGAATAGTGTCCCGAAACTTTTGGGGTCATGACGTCATTCAAGATGGCCGCCAGTGACGTCATCAGGCAAATTTTGTTATCGCTAGATCTCAAACATTTATAGTCGGATTTGAATGAAACTTTCACAGATTGTAGGGTTCAGGGTCTAGTTGTGCAAGAATGTAAAAACGTGTCCCTATATAATAACGTTTTGACGTCAGTGACGTCACAATGTTGTGAAAAGTCATTTTTTTCAGTGATTGCGTTTTTCATGTTTTGTTACTGCAAAATCCATCAGTGTCATTCTTTCAGTCGACGCTGACAGTTTTAACGTCATGACGTCATTCAAAATGGCCGTCAATGACGTCAATTTAGAAATATTGTAATCGCTATATCTCCTTCATTTATGATCGGATTTTGGTGCAACTTTAATAGCCTGTAGGAATTAGAATGAGTTGTGTATGAATGTCGAAAATTGTCATGACGTCATCCAAGATGGCCGCCAGTGACGTCTTGCTACTAATTTTGTTAGCGCTAAATCTCAAATATTTATAGTCAGATTTGAAAGAAACGTTCACAGATTGTAGAGTTCAGGGTCTAGTTGTGCAAGAATGTAAAAACGTGTCTCTAGGTAATAAGGTCTTGACGTCAGTGACGTCACAATGTTATGAAAATCCGTTTTTTTCACTGATTCCATTTTCGATGTTGTTTTACTGAATAATCCATCAATGCCATTGTCTCAGTCGACGCTAACATTTTAAACGTCATGACGTCATCCAAAATGGCCGCCAATGACGTCATTTTAGAAATCTTCTAATCGCTATATCTCCTTCATTTAGAATCGGATTTTGATGCAATTTTCACAGCCTGTAGGCAATTAGGTTGGGTTGTGCAAAAATGTCTCAAATTGTCAAGACGTCATCCAAGATGGCCGCAAGTGACGTCATGATACACATTTTGTGAGCGCTAGATCTCAAATATTTATAGTCGGATTTGAATGAAACTTTCACAGATTGTATGGTTCAGGGTCTAGTTGTGCAAGAATGTAAAAACGTGTCCCTATATAATAACGTCTTGACGTCAGTGACGTCACAATGTTGTGAAAAGTCATTTTTTTCAGTGATTGCGTTTTTCATGTTTTTTTACTGTAAAATCCATCAGTGTCATTCTTTCAGTCGACGCTGACAGTTTTAACGTCATGACGTCATTCAAAATGGCCGTCAATGACGTCATTTTAGAAATATTGTAATCGCTATATCTCCTTCAATTATGATCGGATTTTGGTGCAACTTTCAAAGCCTGTCGGGAATTAGAATGAGTTGTGCATGAATGTCATAAATTGTCATGACGTCATCCAAGATGGCCGCCAGTGACATCATGATACTAATTTTGTTAGCGCTAGATCTCAAACATTTATAGTCGGATTTGAATGAAACTTTCACAGATTGTAGGGTTTAGGGTCTAGTTGTGCAAGAACGTAAAAACGTGTCTCTATGTTATAACGTCTTGACGTCAGTGACGTCACAATGTTATGAAAGTCCTTTTTTCAGTGATTGCTTTTTTCATGTTTTTTTTACTGCAAAATCCACCAGTGTCATTGTTTCAGTCGACGCTGACAGTTTTAACGTCATGACGTCATTCGAAATGGCCGTCAATGACGTCTTTTAAGAAATCGTGTAATCGCTATATCCTCCTTCATTTATGATCGGATTTTGAAGCAACTTTAACAGCCTGTAGGGATTGAGGTTGAGTTGTGGAAGAATGTCAAAAATTGTCATGACGTCATCCAAGATGGCCGCAAGTGACGTCATGATACAAATATTGTTAGCGATAGATCTCAAATACTGATAGTCGGATTTGAATGAAACTTTCACAGATTGTAGAGTTTAGGGTTAAGTTGTGCATAAATGTAAAAACGTGTCTCTAGGTAACAACGTCATGACGTCAGTGACGTCATAATGTTATGAAATCCGTTTTTTTCACCGATTACAGTTTTGAAGTTGTTTTACTGTACAATCCATCAATGTCATTGTCTCAGTCGACGCTGACAGTTTTAACGTCATGAAGTCATTCAAAATGGCCGTCAATGACGTCATTTAAGAAATCTTGTAATCGCTATATCTCCTTCATTTATGATCGGATTTTGATGCAACTTTCACAGCCTGTAGGGAACTTGGTTGGGTTGTGCAAGAATGTCGAACATTGCCATGACGTCATCCAAGATGGCCGCCAATGACGTCATGATACAAATTTTGTTAGCGCTAGATCTCAAATATTTATAGTCGGATTTGAATGAAACTGTCACAGATTGTAGAGTTCAGGGTCTAGTTGTGCATAAATGTAAAAACGTGTCTCTATTTAACAACGTCTTGACGTCAGTGACGTCATAATGTTATGAAATCCGTTTTTTTCACCGATTACATTTTTGAAGTTGTTTTACTATGATATCATTAGGTGTCATTGTCTCAGTCAACGCTGACAGTTTTAACAACATGACGTCACCCAAAATAGCCACATCACCGATCGTAGTGACGTCATGACGTCATCCAATTTGTAAAGCCCGTTTGATCAGGTTCTGATCAAAATCGTAAGATCGTAACTTTGGCTAAATACATTATGTTTATAAAATTGATACAGAAAATATATTGCACAGTTGATGTGTGTATTAAATCGTGAATACACTAACATAAGGTTTCGATATAGATTCAACAATAATAATGTTGTAAAAGTTGTTCTGTTTTCTTTTTTTCTTCTTCTTTTTCCTTTAAAGACCTTTAAAGGGACAATGTCCGTAACTTTTAGTTAATAAAACACGAAATAAGTACGTTGACAAACATTAAACACGTACCATTATTGAATATTTACCAAATAAAAACAAGATTGTTTGACAGAATTTAAAAAAAGTACAAAAAAATAAGTACCTTTTTCCAGGTTTGAGCTCGCAGCCCAAACTAACAATTACACTTGCCGGTAATAACATAGGCTTGTTAGGGCCAACTGCTTAACCAACTGAGCTAAGCTGACAGATGATATTGTGCAATACATACTATGTACAAAAGCGAATGCGCTAAATACTGTCACGTGATCAGTAGAAAAGGTTAATACGGTGGGACCGCTTTAATGACATCCGATCAATAAAACTTTATTTTTTCAAAATCATGACTATATTACTAAAATCGGCCTACTTATTTATAATACGGGCAGTGTCCCTTTAATAACGTATGCTGTGTTGTTGAGCCGTAAAACAACATTCAATTCAATTTAATTCTTATTCAATTCAATTCAATTCAATTTAATTCACGCACGCACGCACGCACGCACGCACGCACGCACGCACGCACGCATTGGAGCAAATTATGGTGAGGAAACTTCATCCTTTATCATCTGTGTTTGATTGCTGCCCAGACATTCACTCACTGACAGATCACAGAGGCTTCGGTTGGTTGACTGATCGATGGATAAAGCATTGCGATCTTGCGGGTTAGAGCTGCAGAACATTGCCCTGCGGTGGCATTTCTAAAAGCAAACGTCATGTCATCCTCTCATGAATAACTAAATAACATTGAAAAGAATATATGTTTATTTGTCAACATTACAAACTTCGTGTCAAGCATCATCACAACAGCCTGTAAAGTTCAGTGGCTAAGTCACTGCGCTTTTTTTTTCAACATTAAAGGAGCTGATACAGACTTTGTGCACTTGATAAGTGTATGAAGGAGAGAATAGTTGGCATGTATATACCACAATCCCTGTTCGATCCCTGGCGGAGGTGTTTCTGATAGGAAACATTACCCGTCGCCTCATTTTCTCTCTGAGGTTGCTGGTATGTGCCTCGATATAAGATTGATACCCGTATATGGGTGTAACAATTCTCAACATTAAAGGAGCTGATGCAAACTTCGTGTAGTGGATTAGTGTATAACTATGAAGAAGGGAATAGTTGGCATGTATACACCACAAGGCCATAGCCAGACCTTCAATGTTCATTGTAACAGGAGATTGCAGTGTGGTAAGTCACTGCGCTTTAAGGCTGCAGACCTTTACCCCGAGTGTTCCCTCTAGGGTTTCTGGTGCAATATATTACTCGATGTAAGATATGAGTTTAAAAGCTAACATTTTTATTTTTCAACATTAAAGGAGCTGATACAAACTTCGTGTACTGGATCTTCGTGTACTGGATTAGTGTATAACTTTGAGGGAATGAAGCGTCGCATCTATACGCCGCGCAAATAATAGCTAGACATTTCACGTTCAATGAAACAGGAGAGTTCATATGGGTAAGTCATAGCGCTTTAAAGCTGCAAACCTCTACCCCGAGTGGTTCGTTCCCTGGCGTAGACGTGTCTGATAGGTAACAGCATCGCTCGTCTCATCTTCCCTCTGAGGTTGCTGGGTCAGTATATGCCCCGATATAAGATTGATACCCGCAATTGAGAGTAAAAGCAAACAATTTTACTTTTCAACATATAAGAAGCTGATCAAAACTTCGTGTACCGGATTCGTGAATAACTATGAAGAAAAAAAGAGTTGTATCTGTTCGTCGCAAGAAATAATCAGAGCTTCCATGTTCAATGAAACAGCTAGAGAGTTCAGGGAGGGAGGGTGGGGGGGGGGGTAAATCACTGCGCTTAAAGCTGCAGACCTCTATCCCGAGTGGGTTCGTTCCCTGGCGTAGTCGTGTCTGATAGGAATCAACATCTCTTGTCTCATCTTCCCTCTGAGGTTGCTGTCGCAGTAAATGCCCCGATATAAGAGTGATACCCGCAAGTACGAGTAAAAGCACACATTTTTGCTTTTCAGCATTAAAGGAGCTGATAGCAACTTCGTGTCCTGCATTAGTGTATAAATTAAAGGAGCTGATAGCAAGTTCGTGTCCTGCATTAGTGTATAACTATGAAGGGAAGAAGAGTTGGCATGTACACGCCGCAATATATAGCCAGACCTTCAATGTTCAGTGAAACAGGAAAGTTCAGTGGGGTAAGTCACTGCGCTTAAAGCTGCAGACCTCTACTCCTCGAGGGATTCGCTTCATGGCGGAGGCGTGTCTGATAGATAGAAACATTATCCCTCCTCATCTTATCTTTCCTCGGAAATTGCTGGCGCCGTATATGCCCCGATGTAATATTGATACCCGCACGTGAAAGTAAAAGCCAACGTTTGTATTTTTCAACATTAAAGGAGCTGATACAGACTTCGTGTCCTGCATTAGTGTATAACTGAGTTGCATGTATACGCCGCAAGACACAGCCAGACCGTCAATGTCCAGTAAAACATCACGACGGCCCGGAAAATTCAGTGGATGGATAAGACCTTGCGCATTAGAGCTGCATACCTTTGTTCCATGTGGACAGTTAAAGGACAATTCATCCCACTGTCTCATCTTTCTTTGAAGTTGTTTGTGTTCAATCTTAAAGGGGCACACGGCAATCTTGAATTTTGTAATTAATACTATTACTTATTGGTTCAAAGTGTTCAAATTGTTATAGCATATTAATTGAAAACTCACACTTGTATTTGAATATACAAGACGTGTTTAACAAAATTAATCGAGGTGCTATGTTTTAGGCTTGATACAAACCCCATGATTGCCGTATGTATCCCTGTAATGCTCGTCGGTGATAGATCCGCATATGATGTGTTAAAGGGATGTACTGCAATCTTGATATTTTAACGGCGGCCCGTTAGTTTTTCACATATCATAACCTGCATTTGTTCAATCATTAATAATAAGTATACTGATAGTATCAACCAAACTGGTTTCGCAGTTTACTAACGTTTGATTTATAGTGCACCAATAATATATTCAATGCAGGAAGTTTTAAAGTCAAAATTATTATTGATTATATTGCTTATTTTAATGATGGACATACTTGCCATGTGTTCCTTAAACGAAAGCATCAGTTGAATGATTCAAAGTCACAATAACAGTTGCTTTATAAATACAGGTGCTAGTTTTGATGATTGATGCATAATTCGAGATTGCCGCGTGTCCCTTTAAAAGCGGAGGGCACTCCCAACCAGTATGTCACATACGTGCAAAGCCAGACATATACATCGATCATGTACAATGACAATATAATACATATGTTTCAAGTCGCACCTATGAATACGCAATTTTACATTCAGGACAATAAATTATGTTATGTTGTTCGCTCGTTTAAATTAAATGCAACTAAAACACATTACAATAGTTTAACGCGTATTGGTACACATTAGTATTTTTTCAAAATGTCTCCAGTCCCTTTAATATGCCTAAAGTGCGAATGCACCTCGGTGAACTCCTTGTTCAATTGCATTTGGCATGAAATCATGTAGCAACAGGAAATAAACAACAACATGTCACTCAATATTGACAAAAGGTTGCATCTGACACTTGACACCTGTAATTTGACTGGCTTAATTGATTGGGGTTTTCTCTCTCAAATTCATGGAGCCTGTCAATTATGTTCAATGGGCTGTCTTCACAGCACTTTTGGGCGCGGTGTGCTTTTTTAAAGGTGCGCTGGGCGTTTTAAAGGAACGCTGGGCGTTTTACACGGCACTATTGCGTTCCACCGTTCCCTCCCAACGCATTCATACGCGGCACTCAGTCCAGAAAATAGTACCGAACCGCCATACGCGTTCAATGCTAGTACATGACATGGAAAGCCCGTTTGATCAGGTTCTGATCAAAATCTAGTTTAATTTAAAATCGTCTGCTCGTGTCAACATACGCATTGAAGGCTGACAATTATGTGAGCACGTAATGCACCACATCATGGATATGTACACGTTTGTGTATATAAATCCATGACCACATGTATAAGAAAATGAATTGAAATTGCGTTTATTTGTGAAGTGTAATTCATAGTAAAGCATTTAAGAGAAATATAAAAACGATCACAGTTGTCGTAAGTTGTTTTATAAAATGTGACCCTGGGTCTAGACAACTTAAAAATATCCACAAAAGAAAACATGTGTTACTGAAACGAGATTATATCTGTTATCACTAACTTGCCGCATTTTCTTTAATGTGGGATGTTCTTTTCCACAAGAACAAAGTTTAAAGCGAGGATGGAAGGGGTTGGTGAGGTTGGAGGGGAGGGGGTGCATAACAGTATTTATACACATTTGGCAACAGGATTTACCATAGGTAAACACAAAAATGCCGTGAATGCAAGCCCCCGGATCCGCGTAACATACTTTTACTTTCGGAGCCTGCACATTTAATTAACACAGCTATGCCCCTTGTTGTAAATTATAATTGTTAATTATTGCGCTGTATTATAAGAAACAGTTAATGTTCCATCTATATCTATGAACCGTTAGTTCACGGTTTAAATTGGTCATTTTATAAGTTTTTATGTTTTCAAACAAATTAGCCCCAAAGCCTAAGGTACTCCCTTTAATAAGTGACCATAATGTAAATTACTAAAAAAAAAAGCAATTTTATTATCGCGGCAAACAAAAACATAATTAATACAATTCGATTATAAAAAAGCGGCACAACTTATGCAATTTGAATCACTCTGGATGGCGCGGATGACTAGGTCCGTAACACCTTAGGCACAATGCAGAGACGATGAAGCAAACCCTGACTGCATCAGTCTAGTTGTATTGGAAACAAGAAAACTTCCGGGACATATAGGTTACACGTTTTCAAAGGGGGAAATTAACCTGAGAGTTCTAGGCCTTTATCAGATGTGTTCATGCATCATGCTGAAGATTACACAGTTTCATTGTTACTTGAATCATTGGTCAGGTAAAAGTAGGTCCTTGATTGAATGAAACGTGCTATTTTTTGCTAACACCGTAGGTCGTTTTTTTCGATCTTTATCAAATGTGCTTTCATTGTTAATACCGATAAAAGCTAGGATAAACAGCCATATTCTGACTCACTCCCTATCGCTCCCCACGCCACTCTCTCTCCCCCCCTGTTCCCCCTCCCACACACACACCCAACCACATAGAAGAAATGGTGGACAAATAAAAAACTAGCCATGTCAGACTAGAAACAGCAGAGTTATGGTCCTTCAATTATTTAAAAAGCTTAACACACGCCCCATGACATACAAAGCACACCCCTTCCTACCCGCCCTTGCATTTTTTCTGGAAATATGTTATTTGTCCGTCACACTTTTGTCCGCGCTATTTCTCAGTAACCCCTAGATTGATTTTTGCGAAACTTGTTGGGAAGTATCAATATCAAGCGAAGATTCGCATATAGTCGTCGCGTTCCGGTTCGATGATTTTTCATGGAGTTATGGCCCTATGAACATGTTTATAGAAAATGCTTGTCCGCACTACTTCTCTATAACCTCTAGTCGAAATTTCGCGAAACTTGCTGGGAAGCATTAATATCAAGTGGAGATATGCATGTTGTCGTCGCGTTCCGGTTCAATGATTTTTCATGGAGTTATTGCTATTTGAATTTTTTTATAAAAAAAATCTTGTCCGTGCTACTTCTCTATAACCGCTTATTGAAATTTCGCGAAACTTGCTGGGAACCATCAATATCAAGTGGAGATGCGCATATTGTCCCGTTCCGTTTCGATGATTTTTCATGGAGTTATTGCCCTTTGCATTTTTTTTATATAAAATTCTTGTCCGGCCGACGTCTCTATAAGCTCTTGTCGAAATTTTGCGAAATTTGCTGGGAAGCATCAATATTAAGTGGAGAATCAGATGCGCATATTGTCGTTGCGTTCGGATTCGGTGATTTTTCATGGAGTTATTGCCCTTTGATTTTTTTATAGAAAATTATTGTCCGCGCTACTTCTCTATAACCTCCTGTCGAAAATTCACGAAACTTGCTGGGAACCATCAATGTGGAAGCATCAATATCAGGCGGAGATGCGCATATTGTCGTCGCGTTCCGGTTCGATGATTTTTCGTGGAGTTATTGCCATTTGAATTTCTTTATATAAAATTCTTGTCCGCGCCACTTCTTTATAACCTTTTATCGAAATTTCGCGAAACTTGCTGGGAAGCATCAGCATCAATATCAAGTGGAGATGTTCTCATCGCTATGGCCCCTTGACATTGTTTATACAAAATTCTTGTTAGCTTTGATTCTATAAATATCAGAAAACTTCTATCTTCCAATTTGTATTTTCGTACTATATTGACCAAGGAACTGACATAACCATGGTATCTTTCTTGCAATAAGATTGTTCTTTACACTTATATTAAATGGTATCTTTCTTTCAATTAGATTGTGATAACTGTCTGATATTTTATATTCATTTATATATCTATATTATTAACAATGAGTGAGATGTGAAATGTGACTATGTGGGGAGAACATAAACAACACAAACATATTTTTCTTTATTATTATTATTATTTATTTGTTTGCATCTTTTCCCCTAAAAACGGTACAAATAGAGATAAAACACAACACAGACAAGCGCAAATCTTTAAAAGCCAAACTTGTATACAGATGGTCTCATATTGAATCGAAATAATAGAGCTCTACTAAGTATGTTTAATGTATAGTATAATAGTATAGATGGTTTTTTGTGTAAATTATGGGGAGAATAAATGGGTCACCATTGGTGACTGAAAACAAAAAATGGTAAACATAAATCTTACATGCACACCGCACCAACACCCATGTCTACAATATCAAAGTCAAGGCCATACATACCAAAAGATACTTCGCAGGGGGATATGGCTGTCTCTCAGACTGATTCTTGTTTTATTTTGACTTTTAAATAGTTTATTTTATGAAGTTACCTTAAACTTGTCATAAAAACAAACATGGCATGGATAATTTAAAAAAAACTAGCCAAGTCAGACTAGAAACAGCACAATTATGTTCCTTGAATTATTTAAGATATTATTTGTTTATCCGATATATTTACCCAACTTGTTCATACTGTTAATCTTAATAACACATTGGAAAGTTTGATAACCAGCTATGGTTGGCACCCCATCCCCGCTACCCACGTCACCAACACGCATACACACGCGCAGGCGCACACGCACAACACCTTAAATTAACACCGAGTTTGTGAGAAGATTTGTATCAACATATGCAAATCGTTTAAACATATTATGGGCACAATTCAGCCTCACACCAGTAGAGTTTTCTTGGGACCCTTGTTTCCAAATGTTTGTGTATTCTTATCATCATTTGATTGTCGAACAGTATTCTTTCGGCTTTACTGTTCACAGGTATAGCATTGCCACTCTACATCTAGTAGGTATTTTGTTACATTGATACCCAGAGAGGACCTAGTATTTAATTGATATCTTAAAAAGTTTCGAAAATTAAAGTAAGCTTTAAATGGATCTCATATACGTTCATAGTCTATTCCGAAAGTCTGATGTCACCACTGTGCCAAGTACAGGTATTATAAGGTTTGATCCAGGGAGGGGAGTTTAATCTCATAATATCTTGACGTAAGTTGTGGTGTTGATTTTAGTGACAAATTTGACCTTGTTAGAACAAAAATTCGTGCTTTTTAGATAATAATGCCAGCAGATGCCAGATATAAAACGTACGAATCGTTTCTTATACTGACATTATTTTCCAGTCTCTATAGTACCAACAATAACATGCCTTGTGAGATGGCATAATGATAACATCTGCAATAGAGACAACTACCAACAGTGTAAGGGAGACAACTACCAACAGTGTAAGGGAGACAACTACCAACAGTGTAAGGGAGACAACTACCAACAGTGTAAGGGAGACAACTACCAACAGTGTATTTTCAGACACTGGAATAGTCCTTTTCTATTGGTACACATTGGATGCGTGGGCATTAGCTTCGCCTCCTTGAAAAGTAAAGTTTACTTAAAATTAAGCGGTTTTTGTTGTTCTTTCCAACAGAAAGCATTCAATAACCAATAAATACAACTATGATGAATGTGGTTTGCGGCTAATTATTCTCTGAAAAATATATTCTCTGACAAATATAATTATGGTCGTATTTCCAATCGGAATACAAGTACAATGTTAGTATTGTACCAAGACTGTGCTGTTACCGTTATTGCATATGGACGTTACCTTTAGTGTAGGTCAAAAATCGCGTTATATTTAGTGCAGCCGTTGTTACCTTGAGTGCAGGCATTTGTGTTACTTTTAGTGTAGATTGTTACCGTTAGTCCCAAAAGTGTTACCGTTAGTGCAACTTGTTACCTTTAGTGCAGTTGTTACCTTTAGGGTTGCAACAGACGTCCTCGGAGAATACACTCTGATACATGGGACCGCCCAGTTTACGTCCCGGTTCGACGGACAAGGCTATGGGAAATGTCTTGCCTAATCACACACCGAAGTAACCCAGTGGCGCCAGTGAGGCTTGAATCCATGATCTGGTTTAGAGTCGAACTATCCTATATATGCTGAACGTTAAGCAAGAGAACTATTAGCACCATTTTATAAAGTCTAGGATTTAACCCTTTAGGGATCAACACCTGCATAGGAGGCAGAAGCTCTAAGACTAAACCACCGCCTCTTTTTTTTGATCTGTTGTTTGGGGCGCTTGTTTCAGCCAAAGGTTTTTTGGACATTTTAGACAAAATTATAGTAGTAACTAAATAAGTTGTAAATAAGTGAAACAGAAAACTTTGGTAGGTAAATAAAACTATCTTACATTTTAAAATTGGTTAAGAAATAAACATTTCATCGGAAAGCTCTTTTTGATGGGGCATTTTCTATGCAAAATTCTGTTGCATAATTTTTCTATTTTTTTTAATTATTTTTTTTACCCAAAAATGGTTTTAAATTGTTGGATATTCGAAAATTAAGACACCCTGAACGTTTGTAGCAAAATATGAAGGCTGACTGAAGTTATTTGAAATTTCTTAATTTTCTGCTGTCCCACGAATCCGGATCTCACGTTACATGGGAAAATCCCCATCAAAAAATCATTTGGGCTGTAAAATATGTATTTCTTAACCGATTTTTTTTTTCAAAACTAAGGTATTTTTATTTACCACTAAAAATACCAGTTCTCTAATGGCATATAAATGATGTACGTATTATTAAAATTGCTCAAGTTACTGCAAAAAAAACTTTGGCTGAAACAAGCGCCCCGAACAATAGTGCAACAATACTTGAGTATCGACCTTTAAGTTAGCGCGATCTTACACGTTGCTGTGATGGTTTCGATATATTAACATTTTAAGATTGTACTGTTTGTTAGACAACATAGTATCAGATTAATTTAATCGCCGTGACACTTATATTTCATTGATAAGTAGAGAGTGTTTCGTATTGTACACACATCGTGGACAATTATACTGCCGTACCTTATCATGCATCAAATACACATTTATCTTCGACTGAATTGGGGTTTTAAGGCGCACCAACACATGAAAGGTTATATGGCGCCTAACAGGAATGAACATGCTAGGCTCATCCTCCATGTACATCGAGATAAAATATGGAGAACGGGCCTAGAACCTTCTCACCCTGAACTGCAGAGTTGTTGCAAATTCTATCGTAGACACTCTATTTACGCTGGAGCCACGTTATAGTTTTTCTGCCACTGCTCTAGTGATATGAGCGAGATGGCACCTGCAACAATGCAGGGGTCATGATGAAGACCTTTAGTGAGCATGAACAAAAAATGATAAAATGAACATGAATTTCGGGGTGGGGGAGTGGGGTTCTACCCTCTGTCTTCCCCTCCAACAGGATCTGCAGTGGCCCTATTCGTTGCCCCGTAGCCCCCGGAACCACACGGGGTCTTCAACCCAATCCATTTAATTACATTGAAGTTATAAATTAATGCATAATGTGACGTCCGTCACAAAGTACACATTAAAAACTTAACAACTAATCACATTTTATTTTAAGGTTTCCTTCTATACAATATTAGGTCCTCCGTGGCCGAGTGGGTAAATACGCTGTGTTTGAAACCTCGCCTCTCATTGCTGCGGGTTCGAATCCAACTGGGAGCCCGACTTGAAAGTGAACATATGTCCCAATCTTACGAATAGCGAGACAGCACTGGTTCTACCCAGGAATAAGTAGGTGGTCTGCTCCACTATTAAACATGAACCGTCATACGTCGCCTAAGATGTGCTGGAAAATGACGTTAAACACCAAACGAACGTTAGAAGAGTTCGACATTGAAGCAAGATTAACACATGGAATACAGAGTTATTGCCCTTGATAGAGTCAAAATAAGGGAAACTCTGCTTGCAGTGTATCCAATAACATACGACAACTGCCTCCGATGTTCACCCACACTTGAATTATTCTTGCTATCGCCATGTTTATAAATAAACATTAAATTTCTTCCTTTCTTTTATTTACATATTGGCCATATTGCGATAGAGGTCCTCTTTGCCTAAGACCTTTATGAACTTGGGGAACTGGGCCCTGTTGTATTAAACATCTTATTATAAGTCTTATATTTTAAAATCGTTTCACTGTTTTCACCTAAGCATTAAATGCAGACACTTATGTGTGCACGTAGTGCTGAAATATCACATGTATAAGAAAATGAAATGTAATCATGTTTTTTGAAAAGTGTAAATTATAGTGAAGCATTTAAGAAATTGATTTACGATCAAAATGGTCGTAGGTTGTTTCATAAAAGGGGGCCCTGATCTGTTTAAAGTCTAGCAAATACAAGGCTTTTAATTTAAGGGAAACAGTGGTATATATGCTCCACCCACCACCCAATATGGAGCGGGAAATAGTGTTACCCTCGTCCTTCCTGCCTGCCGTCCGTCCGTCCAACCGATCGACTGCCCGCCCCACTGTTCGGCCGTCTCTACGAACAGTTTTAATTTTTTCAAGTTTGTTTGGTTAAGTCTATATTTTAGACACCGGAAGTCATTGCGCTTTCAAACTTCACACATGTTTACATGTACATGCCATTAGAATGTTCCAATCAACTTAGGTCATTATGAATTACTTTGACCAACATTTTGCACTTTCTTAATTTACATTCAAGTTTTAAATTCAAGTGTTTTATTATGTCATATTCGGATACCAAAAGTCATACCTCTTTCAAACTTCATGCACACTTACATCAATTTGACAACAGTATGTTTCTACTAAAAGTAGGTCTATTTGAATGATTTGACCTACTTTTCACATATTTTTAGTTATATTTAAAATTTGTGTTCACGCTTTACATTCAAATTTAAGGTCATTTTGCAAATACCAGAACATGTGAAGCTTTCAAATTTTGCACATGTTTACAATTACATCCGAGCGGTATGTTCCAATGGAAAACAGGTCATTATGAATTATCTTGACCTACATTTTACACTTCGTTAATTTACATTAAGTTTTAAATTACATTATGTATTGGGAAGGGTTTAATCTGGTAGAACTTGTTTCCCAACCCATTTGTCATTATACCATTTCTATCGTATATATGTTGACTCTGTACGTAAAAAAGTGGCAAAAAATATGATTAAATCATTGTTTTTATTATGTTGTGCTCAGAACAATTTAAAACTCAATACACACATCACTATGGCCCAAGTAGGTTCCTCAATATGAATGCCATTTATCTTCTGTTTGCACTTTAATTTACATTAACGTTTCACATTTCAATATATCAACAGCCATACAGGTTTTAACCATCATAACACTTCTATAAAGAATGACTTTGACATATTTGTCATATTCTGTTTCTCTGACACACATTAGCAGCCGTACAGCTTTCAAACTTCATCACAAACATCTCAATGTTCCTAGTAACATAAAGTCAGTGAGAATGATGGGCGGGGTATCCGTGTCCCATTGACACATTTTCTAATTTCTTACTTGTACATTTTACCGAAATGCATTTCATTTCAGCCAATCAAAGGTATCAAACATGACGAAGTTACGTGCCCTGCGGATAGCTGTATGTCGGAGACTTGCTGGTTTCCTCAGGGGTGACGTGAGCTGTATCATGGTATCATGCATGATGATTACGGGAATCCTATTGGTCGTGCTTGCTACAAGTTCCACAACACCACCTGCGGTAATAACAGCCATAAACCGTATGGAATTAGACATACGAAATATACAGGAAGATTCAATAAACACAATTCTGATAGAAGACGGTGATGGCGGGGTGTATGTTGCTTTCCAAATACCGAAGTCTTCGAACATTATAAATGCAATAAAAACCGGACGTTTACGAATTCAAACATCCAAAAATGCAAGCAGTATCAGTGGATCGGTTATTCAAAATCCAGTAAGAAGTCTTTCTAAAAATATCAGTGCAACTAGTGCGATTGAAAAACATGTAACGAAGACAAAGGTGAACCCGATATTTTCGAAATCAACCTCAATTTATACCAATAAAATAAAATACCCATTGTCAGTTTTAGATGATCCTTATAATATAAACAATGAAAATATTTGTAGACATGTAGATAACCTGTCATTTGTAGTGTTGGTACACTCCTCTACAATGCATTTTATGCGAAGAAGTTCCATACGTGAAACGTGGGCTAACTACAAGCTATTCAGGAATCGAAGTATGAGGATAGTGTTTCTTCTTGGGAAGCCTGAGAAAGAGTCTACCCAAGTTTTAATAGAACACGAAAGCCATGTTAATGGTGACATCGTCCAAGGACATTTTCAGGACTCGTATCATAATCTAACACATAAAGGAGTGTTAGGTATACGATGGGTCTCAGAGTTTTGTTCTCAGGTTAGACTTGTCGTAAAAGTGGACGACGATGTGTTTTTAAATGTGTTTAAACTATTTGATGATATTGAAAAAAAGGTATACTCAAATAAATCTAAAGAGATTTGGTGCTCTGTTAGACGAAATGGGACAAGTCTTATACAGAGAAACTCAGGTAAATGGAAAATAGATGACAGTGAATTTAAAAACATGACTCACTTTCCTGTAACCTACTGCAACGGTTTCTTTGTTATTATGACAGGAGATATAATTTCTGAAATGTATGCAGCAGCTAAAAGTACGCCATTTTTCTGGGTAGACGATGTGTATCTGTTTGGTCTTCTACCTGATAAAGCAGGTAACGTGAAATTTACTCATGTTTCGAATCTAAATCTAAATGAAAAGAAATCAGTTGAATGTTTCGAGACGCGGGAAAAGAATTGCGATCTTCTTGTAGCATCGACGATAACAGAGGGAGTGATGGATAAACTATGGTACCGCGCCTTAGATCAGTATAAAGAACTAGCAAAGAAATATTCAAAAGATGGACTTTTCTAATGACCAGTGATCTAGTGACTAGTGCTGTGTTACAGTTGGTTACGCATTATTAAGGAATCGCAGATGCACGGCTGATCATTGAATGCGATTTCGAACAATATATCATCACATTTGTAACCAGAGCATAACGCAAATACTTCTATGTAGAACGTTGGTGATTCTATGAAGATAATTATGTTCTTTTGTGAAACTGCTTTTTTAACGGCACACACATTGGATCATTCGTGATACTCATTATCAATATAGCGGGTACTTATCTGTCTATTTGATCAAAATCGGTCTGTTGGGTCCAAATCCAATGGTGTTGTTTTCTTCAAAAACACATAGGGGTGAAGTGGAGGTGGGTGGGAGTGGGTAGGGGTGGGGTGGGGGTGGGGGTGGGGGTGGGGGTGTTGGTGTTAGGTCGGGATGGGGGCAGGGTGTAAGGCACACAATCTCCTTGTAAATGGACTTCACTATTATGAAAGTCCAGACCAAATAACATGTTTTACTATCAATTTTGACAAAATTTAGTTGACGGTCAAGGTCATGTTTACTAAAAAGATCTATTTTTTAAACGATACTTTTTTACTTGGTTGTTTAACGTTGGCATGATCGATTTTGACACGTGTAGACTAAAGGTGAAGGTCGTAGTTGCTAAAAATGTTTTTTTTATCAACGATATATGATAACTTCAGATCTAGTCAAGCGATCATTTTCAACGTTTACACGAAGATCATTATGAAATCTCTTTTACATATTTAACATCATCAGTATTCTCTCATTTAATACATCCATGTAATGTTTGCCTATATTTTACCAATATTGTTATTCATCGTTATTTACGACTCTGTAATTCCATTTTTTGCTGATGCATATACTTTTCACTTTTGCATTGCATATCTTTAGTTCTACTGGCCGAAGTCCAGCATAGCTTATGGGATGCCGAGTAGTCCGTCGTCCGTTCGTCGCCTGTCCGCCCGTCGTTAACTTTTGTCTTGTGAACACGTCATTATTAATCGAATCTTTACGAATCTTTGCCAGTGTCTTTATGTCATTGAAAACTTGAACAAGTTCGAAAACTAGCCAGATCGGATGAGTAACACCAGAGTTATGGCTCTTGCTTTGCTGAAAATGTTATATCCTGCCTTGTGACACTTTAGCACCTTCATTTTGTATTTGATCT
This sequence comes from Cyrtodaria siliqua, assembly GCA_037043455.1. NCBI lineage: Eukaryota > Metazoa > Mollusca > Bivalvia > Adapedonta > Hiatellidae > Cyrtodaria > Cyrtodaria siliqua. The sequence goes on from JAWPHD010004968.1 coordinate 162,753, forward strand.
TTACCAAACTTGACCAGATTGCAAATTTAAATAGAAGCTCGAATAAGTTTGAAAACCATCCAGATCAGAGTAGTAACACAAGAGTTATGGCTCTTGACTTATTGACAAAATACAATATTTATGATTGTGAACACTCTAGCACATTCATTTTGTATTTGATATTTTACCAAACTTGGCTAGATGTTTGATATTAAGAAAAGCTCGGACAAGCTTGAAAACCATATATATCCGACCAGGAACACCAGAGTAATGGCCCCTTGAATTATTAAAACATGTCATATTCAGCCTTGTGAACACTCTAACACCTTTATTTTATTTTATAGGCCCTATTAATATACACATCTTGTTTTTGTTAATGTCATCTGGCAAGACATAAGTGTTTATTTTATTGTTACTAGATCGATGGGTGAACGCGAAACTATTCTAAATATATTTAAATACAGAACGAGGTAAAGCGTGTCGCGTTTAGCCTTCGGATAAAGCTTTGGAGATGTAGTCAGCAACTAGTTATACTGTAAGGCTTTTATTTGTATTTGCCTTTTCATATATTATAATCTTATGTTAAATCTTAGTCCAAATTGTAAATGTATATTACTTAAGTTGATTTGATACTGTTGATATTCTGTTGACTGTTTGTACAGTTTTCTTTTTGTTGCTTTTTTCTGTAAATGAACATTTGATATCAGATCACATCTTTTAAAGGGACACACGGCAATCTTCAGTTTTTAAAAAGTCACGGCATCCCATTAATTTTTCTGCATAACTTGCCTTTGTTCGTCATTAATATTAATTATAATAATAGTACGAAGCACGTGCACATTATTTTTAGGATATTAATAACTGGTGATTATATTGCACCAATAATATATTTAAACATATTTTTTTTATGGTAAAATAAGACGAAAAAAATAAAATAAATAAACATCAACATTTTATTTAATTATATGCATGTAGTTTTAAAGTCAAAATGATACTTGATAAATAAATCGAGACGCCAATTTCAATGCTTGTAGCATGGTCACTGAAAATTCCCTTTGTAATAGCACAGGTGTAAATCGTTTAATTGAAAATAACATCTGTCAGAATAAACGGTGTGCTACAACCACCAGTTATTGGAAGTTAGAGTATGACAGGGAGCTGAAATGCACATGCTAGAAAACGTGATAGGCCCATCTCGATGTTTAAATTGACCAACTCAATGAGACCATACTCTATCTATTACTTAATAAACACTTCAAGATCGCAGTACGCCCCTTTAACTGGTACAAAAAATGTTACTTTAGTTAAATGTTTTAAGTCCGTGTTACGAGTTAAAAGCGGAACAATATTATGGTAATATATACTACAAAAGCAATTGAATAACATGGTAAATCCCATTTAGTCTAGACTTCGTGATACAGCGATCATGAACAATGTAATTAACATAGTTATGAAGCAGATAAAATATATAGATACAGATATTGTTCAAACATAAGGCATTACGCCCAACATGCAAATGGTACATATAGTTACATGTATATGAACTACTTAAAACTTTTTCCAGTTAAGGACAATTAGTAAATGTGTAAATGAATTTCAAAACCATCTGTATATGTTACTGTTAACATTTATTTGACAGCTATTAAGTATAAGAATCCCAAGTAAGTATATATACTGAGCAAAAATAGAAACGTCCCCAAATTTACCCATATATTTAGACACAGTGAAATTATATTTTATTTAATCTTATATGCCAATACATTTGTTAAAGGCCAGCACTGTCATGAAAACAATTTTCTTTGAATCAAACGTGTGTGCAAACTTATTCCCCTTGATTTGGTTTAAGCAGAATTTCCGGGTCTTGTGGTTAAAACGTTGAGTTAAAACAGTTTTGTTATATTAAAATAAGCAAAGAATAACCTCATCACCACAAAAACAGGGAAAAGACGCTGATCTTTTCGCTCATTTTTGCGCCATACAGCTTTCAAGAACGAATATCTTCAGATTACCTCCCTTTATAATAAAAATATAGTGATTTCGCAATTTGAATAAAACATGTTTTTAGCAGCAACAGACAAACTTTGGTTTTTGATGATTATTAATATTGATCAGAATGACTGAGTGATAAGTATAAAATGATGAAATTTTATCTAGATTGGTGTACAAAGTGTAACAAAGTCAACCCTATGCAAATCACAGCTTAAAAGAGGGACGTTTCTATTTTTGCTGAGTATATGTATTTATTTTTTTTGAAAGAAGAGATGAACATGTCTTATACATTATTTGTAGAATAATAACAAAATGTTGTAATTTACCTGTTTTACATAAATATAATTTCGGCACACGGCAATCTTGAAGTTTGTATTAAGCCTTAAATTTAGCGTCTCGGTGTATGAAAGGGAAAGTAGACATATGGCCAAACAATCGTTTTATTGAGAGATCTGAAAAACTTGGTCAAGGGGGATAATAAAAAAGAAGTTATGATCAGTTGGAGGTTCATTTTTAGCTCGACTATTTGAAGAATAAGAGAGCTTGTGTAATCACCCCGGCGTCGGCGTCGGCGGCGCCGGCGTCCCACATCAAGGTTTGCGTGTAAACTGTGTTTAAAAGTCTATATCTCTTACATTTCTTATCCTAGCACAACCAAATTTGGCCATGAGCTTTCTTAAAGCATTATCTTAAGGAATGCTTAAGCAATTTTGGTTCCTGTAACCCATGGGCTCCCACGGAACCCAAATTATGATAGCCCTTAAAATATGTCAGTTTCATATAAAATTGTGCGTGTAAGCTGTGTTTCCAGGGCCTAAATTCATCAAATTCTTGTTTTGATAAATTCTTACACATAGCTATGTTTGCCCTCCTCGCCCACCACCAATCCCACCACCCCCACCACCACCCTAAACTCGATATATAATTTTTTTTTCATATTTCTGTGTTGTTTTGGTCAATTCTTACACATAGCTATGCCCCCTCCCCCCTCCCCCACCACCACCCTAAACTCGATTTTTGTTTTACATATTTCTGTGGTATTTTGGTAAAATTCTTACACATAGCTATGCTGCCACCCCCCACACACACCCTCTACTCTCCCGCACCCCCACCACTCGAAACTTGTTTTTTTTTTTTTTTTTTTTTACATATTTCTGTGTTGTTTTGGTCCATTCTTACACATAGCTATGTTTGCATGAGATTCTAACAATAATTTTATCGGCCCGAGTTTCTATACCCGCCCCGCCCCACCAACCCCACCCCATTGTTTTAGCCTTGTTTTCTGATGGTATATACTGCTGTATAATTTATTTTTCTCTGAAAAATCGAATAGTTGAGATGCGCTGTTCTACGACAGCTCTTGTAAACGGATATGGAAACTGCCATTTTGAGAACTATGACATAACAGTTCTAAATTAACATATATGGAATATATGGAATATTTATAAATATGTTAATTAGCTGATTAATTAGCTTTTTTGTGGTGGGGTGTGGGAGGGGGTGTACATTCCCTTTAATCCAGTATCATTTGGACTTGAAGCTGCGTAAAATTAAATAACATGTTGAGTTTTTTGATTTCTTGTTATTCTACAACGTAATTATTATACTACTCAAAATTTTCTAAGGATCACTTTTATTCTTTCATATAATTAGAAATTATTCACAATAACGATATTAATTTCATTGATACTTCAACAATTCCACAATTTAAATCAAGTCATGAGATCACATGACCATACACTGCCTTAAATAATTTTATGTAAAATAAAAATAATGCTATTTATTTCAGCAAGAAATGTAGACAGCAAAAATGGGATCCTTAGCAAATTTTGAGTAGTATATTATTAAAGTAATGTAATCAAAGTCAGTAAAATCCAAAAATCACAAAACACAATTTATTTTATACTGTTCTTATAATTAGTATTAATGATTGAACAAATGCGAGTTTTGTATAAAAACAAATGGCACACCGCAAATTTCTACGAAATCAAGATTGCCGGATGTCCCTTGCAATATAAATGGAGGTAATTTAAAAATTTAAAACGTTGGTTCATTATTTCCTTTTATCACGCAGATATGCACTTTTCTGCCTGATGAAAGGATGGCTTGACAAAGTTTGCTTTATTATGCCAATGTCATACTTTACTTTCACTCTTTGCATGCACTAACAATTCATTTACGTGGTCCGAGTATTAACTTTCATACCCCATCCAACCCCTTCTGCAAGAAGTGAAAACGGGGTTGGCTGGGGTATAAAATAAAACCTTAATTTCGTCTTAAACAATGAGCACATTGAAAAATGGAGAGAAAAAAAGGTAACTTTAAACAGGTTGTCGAATTTTTTTCAGTAAAAAATGTTTTTAAACATGTTTTATTGTCGAAATCAGTATCCGTTATAAAATCCTGCTAATGTAAGCCTTCCCATCGCTTAATGGAATTAAGGCGGGACCACGTAATGCGTGAAGTTATCATATCATTTAATAAATAAAGTTTAACCCATGTAGTTCATTTGGTTTCGAATCCCACTGGGAGCTCGACTTGTAAGTGAGAAATGGAGGCGGATGGCGGGAGGTGTACAGTACTGGTTCTACCCAGGAAAAGTGGGGGTCTGCCTCCACCACAAAAAAATCGACCGTCATATATAACCTTACATGTGTTGCAAATGACGTAAACATCATAAAAACAAACAAAGAAATCATTTGGTTATTCTAACATTAGTTCTTAAATTTTGACGCCTTTTAATGTTTCAAACACTACGAAATATATATGTCGTATTTTCAACCAAGTTCTTTTTTTTGTACATTTTCACATTATTATTTGATTTATATTAAGGTCTGCATAAAAAAACAACATTGTTATAAATCGTATTATGTTCTTATAATTATCGGGATACGATACATTTCCATACGCTAATTAATACCGTATGATGGTAAGCACAAACACATTAACAGCAAAAAAATGTAGTTTAACCTATATCCACAAGTAATATTTATGAGCCGAAGTATGTTCAATGGTCAGACAATGAGGAATAACAGTGATTGTCTCCCGTGATAACTCTCCCAAAACAACCAGGTCCTAGAATTAGACTGCTGATCAGACTACACCAATTACCAACTAATCAGCGGGCAGGGAAAAAGTTCCAGGTGAATTCGGAGCTATTACACAGAATCTCTTAATTTTGATTGGTTGTCAAGGAAACCAAACCAAAATATCTTGCTAAAAAATTAAAATTAAACTATTGAAGAGTACTTGTAAAGGTTAAATCATACATGTGTGCAATGTATTCATAATGTGAAAGAAGTACATTTTACATTTTCCTCATGTTTCTACATGCAAGTAGGTGGGTCAGCACCATCCGACCCAAACAGCTTTTTCAAAACATACTCAATGTATGGCTTCTGTATGTTTTTTTGATAAAACTAAGATAGGTCTTTCAAAACAAGTAATTCAAAATATAGCTTCCTATATAAGGGAACTCGGTACAGAGCTTAGAGCTATAAGGTAGGCCTATGGAAAATGAACTGGTCTACACAGCGTTTAAATATAAATGGCTGTAGAAATCCGCCATTATGTTTCCTGTTTCTTTTATAGGCGTAGCCATTTTCACAGTTTATAGATATCCCGCCACCTTACTTAGCTTATGTAAGCGACGCGTCTGCATTATATAAACAATAGGGAGTGAAATCCCAATATATGTATATGTTTTTATAGAACGTCGATCAGACGGTTGGCCACGATCATGGTTGAAATGCGCTTTATTTAGCCGTAATTTACGGCGAAGAAATCGGTCTTTAACTGTCGCTTGTTTGAGTGAAACGGTACATGCGCAGTGAAGCAGTCTAGTCCAAGCATTTGGTTCATCTCTGTGGTTATCGTTGTTCCTCTATATCAGTATGCATTTCTATACCAAATTATAAACTAGTGCAAATTCTTCTTCTGTTTAACAGAAATATAATTGCAATAATTATTAAATTTTGTTTTTAAAGTTGTAAATGTGTAAACAAAAAAATACCCTTTCAAGTCATTGTTTAAAGCCATATTGACATGTTTAAAATGAAACTTATTTATGCAAGAAATATTATTAAAAATAGTGTAACATGGTTGCTTATTTGAGTTTAATTATAAATAGTTTATTAATATGTGATTTGGGAAAGTGGAATGATATATGGAATTCCGACCGCAAGAATAAATAAGTTCGTATCTCTTTAAAAGCACTGAACAATGAATAACAATGAATAACATTGACATTTCGATAATATAGATGGTGGCACATGTTCCCATGCTCACATTCTCACACGTTAAATGTTTATCAGCGACGCACTCATTACAGAAGGATCACTGGGGTTAAACGCGTAAATTTAAAACTAAAGGAAACGTTCAAGAGAGTTTCTTACTAGATTTTGCTGTCTCAGCAACATGACAGCCAAGATTATTATGAACTATGCCTTATAATCTGCCATTTTGCCTGTTTACAGGATCATTGTTTACAGGATCATTGCCCTTAAAAGTTTAAAACTTCAAATCATGGACATTTCGATGATCAGGCCTATGCATTTTACACCAAATTGAAGTAAAAACACATCTGTTATACCTTATTTCATTTTAAATGTCACTGGTTCTTCTAAACGACAACTATTGTGTATATAGTATATTAGTCGCCACAATGATCAGTACATGAAAAATGCTTATTAATAAATGCAGACAATTCTCAAGTTTTTGCGTCTGTGTGATCAAGATCGATTCTGGACGTTTCGGCACCAAACCATTTCGACACCTAGACGTTTCGGCATCAAACCATTTCGGGATCTACATTAATTTTTACCCTAGACGTTTCGGCACCCATTTATATTTGAGTATTATAATGAAGTAAAGAAGTAAAAAAAACATTTTTTTTTTATAAGATCACTTGTAATTCATTTAAAATGCAAAGTTGATTGCCAACTCCGGCAACTCCGAAGCGGATTTGAGCCTGAATACAACTAAAACATGAACATAAATAGAGCCCATATGGTAATCACTTGTACAATTTAAGTAAATATGAATTTTATATTATATTGTAGTATGGTCACCGAAATTCCCTTTGTAATAGCTCAGGTGTAAATCGTTTAATTAAAAATACTTGAATGTGTTCCCTTTAACGTGCATAATAATGTATACCTAAGACCAAATAAAAACTTATCTGTATTCACACAGTATCTTGTAATTCTTCACTTTACCTTCCTGTCATCTCCATATCGACGACTACAGGTATTTGACTTGAACAAAGCCTCCACAAACTAACCCATTATTAAAAATCGTCTGCATATAACGCATGCTTTATACTTTTCTTGTTTCATTTTAAAACTCACAACCTTCAGGCAGCAACGGATCACTTTTCTTGATAGGTGTTACACTAAGTAGGTAAATGTACCAAATATTTAGGCTAATGTATAGATAGATATATGCTTAGATATAGAAGGCAGTAGAGTTTTAACGCTATATAAGTGGTGAAAGAGAATTTTGATTTTGAAACGTTATGCTCCAAACAATTAAGAAGTTGTATAACAAGAATAAGATTATCCGCTCATTGTTTAAGAACAGAAACAGGGAGATACTCAAGAGGGAGAACAGAGAGAAATGAAAGAGTGTGCGAAATTTGTAACACTAACGATATTGAAGACGAGTACCATTTTATTTTGATCTGTACTACTTACTCTAACATAAGAAACAAATACATTCCTAAATATTACACAACTAGACCAAGCATGTTTAAATTTGTGGAATTGTTGCAGTCATTAAACAAAATAAGGTTATTCTTAGTTTAAGTAAATTCATTTCCGATGCACTTGTAGTAAGGCTATCTACATCCATTTTAACAGACTAAAAAAAAAAAGACACTAGATATCTTATTTTTTAGTGATTATTTTGTTGTATTTGCAATGTTAATATCTGTCACGTTTGTGTATATTATAATTATCATAAATGTGTAATGATGAAAAACTGTAATAGTTTAAGTCCATCCATCCATCCGTCCATCCGTCCGTCCGTCCGTCCGTCCGTCCGTCCGTCCATCCAATCATCCAATCATCCATCCATTCAATCATCCATCCATCCATCCAATCATCCATCCATCTATCCAATCATCCATCCATCCATCCAATCATCGAATCATCCATCAATCATCCATCCATCCAATCATCCATCCAATCATCCAATCATCCATCCATCCATCCAATCATCCATCAATCATCCAATCATCCATCCATCCAACCATCCAATCATCCATCCATCCAATCATCCAACCATACATCCATCCATCCATCCAATCATCCATCCATCCATCCATCCATCCATCCATCCAATCATCCATCCATTCATCCATCCATCCATCCAATCATCCATCCATCCATTCATCCATGTAATCATCCATCCATCCATCCATCAAATCATCCATCCATCCATCCATCCATCCAATCATCCATCCAATCATCCATCCAATCATCCATCCATCCATCCATCCAATCATCCATCCATCCATCCATCCATCCTATCATCCATCCATCCATCCATCCAATCATCCATCCATCCAATTATCCAATCATCCATCCATCCAATCATCCAATCATCCATCCATCCAATCATCCATCCATCCAATCATCCATCCAATCATCCATCCATCCAATCATCCATCCATCCAATCATCCATCCATCCATCCATCCATCCAATCATCCATCCAATCATCCATCCATCCATCCATCCAATCATCCATCCATCCAATCATCCATCCATCTATCAATCCAATCATCCATCCATCTATCAATCTATCATAACTCTTCAAACATGAAAAGCTTGATAAAAACAAAACAATTGCATATGGGCTGAATAAATTGTTATCACGCTATCACCGTATCAACTGTATTAGATTCTAGTAAATTAAATTAAAATGTTGCAATAAGTTGGATATAACATACAGAATATTTGCATTGCTTGGTTGAAAATGGCATAGGGAATTAGAACAAAGTTATTTAATTAGTAACATGAGTGACAGTTGCTACAATCAACAAACACATGTTGTCGTTAGTTGGAATTCAGTAATGTCACGGATTTTCGTTATCAGAATGTTGTAAACAATTTATTAAAAAAAATTAACCTTGGGCCTAGTAAAGTAAACAAACGTGTTACAACATTAAAAGATAAACAGAAATATCTGACGCATTACAGAAATTAGAACTGTATATAAAGTTAGGATTGTAGGTAAAAATAAATAAACAGAATACTTCAGTTTGATCTGCCTGACTTGTCTGACATCTGCTATCTCACCTCCGATATCCGTATAATATCAACGCGGGTCGAATAAGGCCATACGCGGGTACGGGAAAGACGTGCCATATTACAGGCACGCTCAATATTTCCCATTTATTTAAATATTGTATAAGTTATATAGTTAGTTTTTGCTTTGTTAGATTCCCTGAATATTTTTCTTCACATCCATTCTTAGGTTTTTCATTTTTAATAGTGTTTGAAGTAATTTTATCCGTTTTGAACGGGGCTGATCGGAAAAATCCGTGTGAACAATTGACATTTCGTCGATTTTTCAATTATACAGTCATTTTGGCACGATAAGACGGACATGCACATGTACAACATTCATTATGTTAGTCAGTGTGTCTTTATGTTGTCCCTTAATACTAACTAAGGGTTTTTAATCTGACGTTTAGTGAGAGATGGGTCCCAGAAAGTGGATAAGTCTTACGACGGCCAAAGATAAGTACCAACGTTATGTAGTAACATTGAAGGATAAGTACCAACGCATTTCAGAAATATGGCTCTTTTATGTTGTAACTTCGTCAGAACAGGAAATTTAAGCTAAATTTTGCAACAAAGCCATGTCTAACTATAGGTTTTTTATACAGTGTATTATATACTTTCAGTACAAGTGATATGGATAAATTCGTTTGCTACTTCTGCACTGAAATATTTGATCTTGCATCGGAAATAATTAAACACTGTGTAATTTATCACGAAAACAGGGTACTAAAGTACAAAGAACAAACTCTCGATGAAACATCTGGTGTACTAGGATACAGAACGAAAATCCACACAAATATAATATCAAAGTACATAAAGTACTGAGAATGCAAGGTTTGATAGGAATGACTGTATGAGTATTTGCACGATTGCTGGACATTTAAAATTTCCATAAATTTGACATAGTTCTAGCATAATTGGCGATCTTGGGCGACCTACAAAATTCTTAGAGGGTCGATCCATTCGTAATATATAATATTGTGATTAAACTGTTTCAAATCTAGACTAGAATATTATTTTATGAAATTGCTGTTGGATAGATAGATTTATGTTGTAGGCAAAGCTATCACTCAAGATGACCTCTATGTCTAAAATGATGTCATTTACAGAGTGGCGTGTATTAAGTAGTCTTCCAAGATGCACAAGAGGGCCTGTCTGTATCACTCTACTGGCCTGAATAATACTAGAAAACATTTTTTTTTAAAAATCAAAGGCTAGATAACTCTGATGTGTCTAGTCTGGTGCAAATGGTTTTGAATTTGTTCAAGTTAAGTGGCGTAACCTAGAAAACACCTTCTGCTGCAGGGACAAATAACTTAACAAGACTACCCGTTGATTCAACTTCCCTATGTCTGTCCCACACATTGAAAATAAACTTTACTGTAGTATTTACCAAAAAATAACAATATAAATTTATAGGTGGAAGAAAGAATTGAAATTGACTATAAGTAAATACAAGGGTAAAAGTGGCCATAATTTTGATAAAAAAACAACAACAACAAACAACAGAACGGAACCTAGCCGGACGAAGTAGGTTAAGATGCCACGTTTCATGATTTAGTCGATTTCGAAATACATATGTTTACAAACAAAACATTTAATCTTTTTGTAAGCACAGTGACCGAATTCAACAAACATTACTAAGAAAATGAAAAGACTCCATAATATATTTTTTAAATTGGATATAAAAACATTTTTAAAATATGTATGCAAATAAAAATCAAAGGACTAAAGGTCCTGAGAGTCGCCAAGATTGAACATTGTCTGTCTTCTTGGTGAGGTTAAAGGTTATGTTAAAATTTACAGGTGTGGCGTATTAAAATGAAATGTTGCTGCTTAGAACATGAGACAACACACCCCATCCCCACACCGGACAACACCCCCCCCCCCCCCCACCCACCCTGCTCATTTTTGTATAGGTGGCCAAAAAAAACCTCATGTTTTTTACAAGGTGGACAAAAAAAAACTGTACTTTTTACAAGGTGGACATAACCCCCCCTGATATTTTTGCAAGGGTGGACAAAAAAAAAACC